>JTDE01021876.1:2066-23257 GCA_014338405.1 Paragonimus skrjabini miyazakii | reverse complement strand
GTTCGTTCGTGAGAGAGATACTGCTCGTGGTCTTGCGTTTGCTCTTGTCTTTCTCTATCAGGTGGGTTCGTAACAGTTGGGAAGCGGTGTGCTAATTTTTGCGAGATTGCCGAAAACTCCCGCACAAATCAGCTGCCAAAGTCATGGTGGGTAAATCCATGAATGGAAGAACAAAACAAATGCTTGTCTAAAACTATATGATATAGAAGGCGGTTGGTTGAAATGATCGCTTGAGGCAACTGTTAAACGCTATAACTTGTCAAGTGTCGAATGACAACAACTTGCATAAGCAATCAAGCCTCCAAAGAAGATGGAAGTCAACAACATCAGGTCAGACATTAGAGAGGAGACTTAGCCATAGTTCACGCAGCTCCCAAAACGGGTCATCCGTTAGAAAATATCCTGTTAATCAAGGATGAATGTTTAAGGAGTCACATTCGGAGGTTGGACTATCGAGGGACAGGACAGAATGTAGTCACAGCTGTGAGTTGTCCACGTTGAAATGTACCGCTTAGCTCCCTCGTCGTAACTGAAACGTTAAGGAGTCTTAAAACTTAAAACGGTCGATGCAGACGTGAAATATTGGCATTGCCACAAGTCACTAAATGTGCGTATCTGTCAGTAGTACCTCATCGTGTTTAAAGACTTAGTGATAACATGACTGCGCATCAGTAGTTTTCCACATTTCTACTTATTCGCCCTAATCCACATTCTTTTTGCATTTGTAATATATTCAAAACAGAAACCGGAAAGCAGATCTAAATACGCCTGTCCCTCTTGCACAGGCGTATGAACTCAGAATGCCGACAATGGAAGTAATGACTCGCATGCTGTACCTCGGGTTGCCCTTGATCCAGAAAACAGTACAGGAAATGACAGAGTAAGGAATGCAAGTAGCTGAAACGATCAAACATACAAGCGAGCAACGCAATAGAAACCAATAAAAAGTCAATCTTATGTAGGCAAAATTGCCATTGGATGTGACGCACCATCATGCCCGAGAGCGTTTCCAACCAGCGATATGAATGATTGTGCATTCCTAACCTGGAAGGTAATATCTCCTAATCTTGTTCAGGGGGCGGTCAAAGCTTTCACAACCTGTTACCGCGTCGCCACCTGGCTGCCCCGCAATTTATTTCAACTTTCAACAGTTGTATCGGACAACATGCACTATGGCAGACACTCCACCAGACCAAGACAACGTAGGCTGTATTTTCAGTGGCTGAATTATCCGTCGCGGGGTTGGAGATATCTCAAATACGCGGCGAAAGACTGTTGCGTTGCACACTAACGAAGACAATTATGGTCAGATAGCAACGGTTTGTATGTCTCTTCAAGCCGTTGAGCAAGAGTGAATATGAATGCGTCGTGAATTTCACTTTTAATCGGCAAACGGACATCTTTGCGATGATGAACTACGAGTATTCCATGTGTTCTCACTATCCTTATAGGGGTCTCGTCAACCTGAGAAATGACACTATTTAGATAGGTGAAACGATATGCGGTTTCAAGCGACCTGCTTGCAACAACAGAGATAGGATCAAAGTCAACCTAATCTTGTAACACTATACACATGGAGAGCATAAATCGTACATCCTATAGACAAATCTACTCTGTAAACCTGTTCTGCGGACGTTCCGAATAAAACAATGACGCCGACAAATTCAGTATTAATTAATAAGCGAAAACTCTATTCCAAGATCCACGAAACCTACGAATGCTTCTTCCAGAATTCCAGCTAGTACGTAACCAAACAGGCTCAATATAGTAGTTTAAAAACTGACTCCTCAAACGTTTAAGTTTAAAAAACATAGAAATACATTGGACGGTACATATCAAATTAATAAACAGGAAATGGAAAGTTTAAACTGTTCGATACAGATAACAGATTTAAGGATCGACAAAACTATATAATTTTAATGACAACCGTTAATGAACAAGCAACAGAGATGTGTGCATCATAATAACACAAACAATTCGAACATGAAAAAACTTTATATAATTAAACCCCAGTAAAAAGCAGCGCCTACTTTAGCTTCCATTTTAGAAACGCGCACAGCCCGATCATCGCGTAGCTCATCAATGAAATCATCGCGATCCACTTGGTCTAACTCTGCCATCACATCGAACTCCGGGTCGTCTGGATCATCTTCATCCTCCTCGTCTTCCTCCCCTTCCATATCCTCGAATGTTGTTGGATTTGATTGGCGTTCGATGGAAGATTTTGGTGCTTCAACGTCAGAAGAGTGGCCAGAAAGGCGCTCGGAAATGTGTGTCCGAGCGTCACCTGATGGAAGGCGAGTCTGAAGCTCGTACATAGGGTAAAACAAACACAAACATAAGAACTTTGATAAAACACTTTGGACACACACAGTCTGCATCGTAGGACATGATCATCATCATCATACCAGCCATGAGCCTGACCAGAAGGTACTGTGGCTGGGGCCACCACTAACCTAAACAGTGACGTGGAATATCCTAGAAGAAAACGCTACTAAGGAGCTTGAAAATTAATAAAAGAAGAAGAATAAAAGAAGCGGAAGAACTAGAAATGGTATGGATACAGGTCCGCAATTGACTGGGACACACCGCAACCTCGGATAGCGTCTCTAACCAGCGGTTTGAGTGATCACGAGGACCCCATCCAGGGAGGCGACACCCACCCACTTTGCTCAATGAAACAGTCAGGGTCTTCATATTTCGTGACCACGTTGTTGCTTGACCAGCACGCGGTTTCATCCAACTGTTGATGGTCTTAGTATATAATTCCCGGTATGGTAAACTCTTAGCTGGCATATGGAGTACGGGACCCAACCATCGCAAGCTGTGCAGCATGAGTTGTTGACCAATTGATCGCGCATTCCGAGCGTTCCGGAATACGTGTCGGCGAACTGCCGCATTGCTCACGCGGTCAGCCCATTTAATATAGGCCAATTGGCGAAGACAATGGTGGTCAGACACAGCAAACCTTCCTTGCGAACAGGCCACGTATCCGAACCACAGAGCAAAACAGAACGTACACAAGCATTATATACCCAGCGACAACCGGACGTCTTTTCGACGCTACATATGACGCAGTTTGGCAAACGCAACTCGTACCTTTGCTATCCTCGTTGATATCCTATCAGCACTATTACAAGCTGATGAGATAGTACTACCGAAGTATGTGAAACTGTTCACGGTCTCAAGCGGATTACTTGCAATGAAGAAAGTAAGAGTGAAAATGCCCCAGTCTCGAAGTAACACTTTGCACTTTGAAGGCGCGAAGCGCATTCCATACAAATCACCCCGGTCATTCACCTTGTTCAGCATGGTCTGCAAGTTTTCGGCTGAGGGGCTAAGTAAGACAATATCGTCCGCACACTCCAGATCTGTCAATCTAGCGCCAGAAAGAAGCTCAACACCAAGCTCACGGGACTCGCGAAGAGCATTTTCCAAAATGTCGTCTATGACAAAATTGAGCAGGAAGGAAGAAATCGGACACCCTGACCTATACTGCCACCTTGACGAGGTGGTCGAGCTTGTGCACTGTTTTGATCCGGCGGGCTATGCTGATTAGGACTCCGGTACTTCCAGGTGCAACCTTATCAGACAGGTCAAAGGAGAGCAGTCAGATGAAAAGCAGTTACTCCGTCAATCATATATGTATGTCGTACTACTGACCGCGTAGGAGTGCTTAGGTAGTGAGGCACGACCGTATGGGCATACAGCAGAACTACTTTTATAGCTGCGGCACTGCTGACTTCCGTATCAGAAAGAAGGGGGTTAAAAAAGGTACCCTCAAACAAAGAGCACTCCGATCACCCAACGGTTGACCGTGACCGCCGGTGTACTATCCAATACGGTCGAGAAACATCTGGTATCTTTCAAAAGCCCGATGTAGCTTTGAGTACATACACTGCGCGCAGCAGTGTTCAGAATCAGACATCAGTGTCTTATTCATCGTAGGGCAATCAGTGTCAAAGAACGAGGTACCATTAAAGAGGGTTTTAGCTAACTGAAATTTCGGTCAAGCACTGAGATTTACTTGGCTGCCACTTTGGTACTGGAAATGAAAACCAACCATAAAAACATTCTTGTACAATGATGGCCAGTACGTGGGTAGCCAAGTTAAATAAGGTCAACTTCCGAAAATAAATTTACCTGTTTTTATTGTTTGTTACATCGTGGTAATGTTTACAAGTGTTCGAATTAAAGAAGAAGGAGATCAGTCGCCTATCTATTGACGCTATTTGACGATGAAAAATTTATACATCGTTTGTCACGAGAGCTGGGTTATTTCTTCAATAGATAAAGGTTTTGGAGTGGCCAGCTTCTAGTCCTGATCTTGCTAATTCACCAAACACAAAGATGTTGGTGTACAGCCCAGCTGCCGAAGCGAGCATGCAGGAGTTTGGGATACAACATAATAAAATCTCTCGCTGGAAGTATGCAAAACTGATGTGTCAAAGTGTTAAATGAGGATTACACGAACATGTCATACTAATCCTCGGAGGTATCCAGAGTGGTCGTATCATTTGTCGTTGCCACGTTTTTTCTGTCTTTTGTATAAATTATTTTTGTGCAATTTTTATGAAGAAAATTGACTTATTTCTTCTGACGATTTAATCCGCTGTTGTGAAAAACTGCTGCTGTCGACTGAAAAATGCAGAAAGTATTGGTAAAAAGGATGAAGTGAGTAGTGTATGAGTTATCGCGGAATGTAGTAATGGTCATTTATAATTGCGCACTCGTGCACGCTGCTAATCACAAGTTTTTTTCCAATGAAACAACAAAGGTGATCGGTACCGACACCACCAACTCCTCTTCACACAAGTAGCCATCTCGAACACGTTGTTTTGTTCGTAAACGTGTTTTCAACACTTATTATTTAATGTAGACCAAGCCTCACTGTGGTTCAGCATGAAAGTTAATCGTGAAATCGAATTACACTGTATCATGTGTAGCATGTACGGAGTGCCAAAATCGGACATGTGTAGCCGCGACTGATTAGTCATTTGAAGACGCGTAAACAAGGACGAGCAATAGGGAAAAATAAAAAAAATCATGGTTACCTGTGCAACGAGTAAGCAAACACCCCGGACTACCAAAGCTGTCACGAACCACAACAGGGCGATACCTAACACGCTGGTTCATTAACAAGTCTGTTGAATTTAGCGAAAAGAAAGTGAGCAGAATGATCATCGGAAAAAATCTATTCTCAAGACAGTTAAAACAAACATAACCATCTCTGCTACGTCACAGGTCACCCTTCTGATCAAGATGGTTGACAGAGCCACTTTTTAGTAACCCATGACACAGGCCGAGAACTTGGGGTGAGATCATTCCGTTCGTGCATCTTGGAAAGGTTACAGTTTCCTCGGTGGGGTAATTACCAGAGCCATTGATTAGTGAAACCAAGCGGAGTGTCGTAAACACAACTTTTCGGCTGCATTGCAGAAAATGGATTGACATGATGAACAACTCTGTCAAAATTAGAGGCGAAGGCTGGGTACATCTGTTTACTTGACTAAATACGGTAGCTGTTCATAAATTCTTTCAGAAGTAACACTTCCGTGCTTGCTTTCACTTTCAAGTCCAACAACTTTAGCATCAACATTGCGAGAACTGCCACATTATTGTGAATCGTGAAAGCATCAAAGCATGGGTAGTTAAGTTCCTTTAGTCAAACTCTTGAAAAATACCGGCCATTTCGGCTTATCGTCCTACATCCTACAACGAATCACTCAGCTCACTATATCTTTGGCTACGAGTGACGTTGAGATATCGAGAGTGTCCCATGTGATACGTTGTGGTTCATCTGCACGTCGATTTGTCGGCATGGGGCGAAAAGGAACTTAATTCACCAAACCTAACCAATGGATGTCGATAAGTATCGATTTCGAGATAAAACACGATTATATCGAAGGTCGTCAGTGAGGGGAAAGCACTGAGTCAAAACTTGCGTCCCTGTGCAAAATAAGCGATGCTACAATAGTTTGGAAGCTGTTTTTTATTGAGCGAAGACTATTCCATTTCTCATTCAAGAGCATTCAGGAATAGCGTGCAAGTGGTTGCTAAACACCCAGCGGTGTTCGTATTTTTAAAAAATACTCACCTTGAAACTAATGAGCAGGTTATTTCCCAGTAGTAGGCACTTCAACGATGTCAAATACAACAATAACTAACCTTCTTTGTTGGAGTAGTGTGTGTGCTATTAGTCGATGCGAACAGTGAACGCAGAAACTCAGCATACACATCATCATCGACATCGCTGACATATTCTACGGGATCGGCGGATAGAACCATCGAGGACTCAGCGGAATTAGTCACTTTGATATTCGTCTGAGCCTCAAGATCTGACTGGTGAAATGACTCCGGCAACTCCTCCGAGTTACTGACCGCGTTCGATTCAGGATCTATAAGCACATTACTCGTTTCATGGACATGACTGGAACGCAAACGATCGGCATACATTCCTGTCGTATCATTCACACTAGAATCTCCTTCAGTAGAATTGTCTTCGAGTAACCAATTGTTCGAAGTAGACGGAGCAACTAATGTTGTGGATGTTGTGGAGTCATCCGTAGAGCTAGACTGTTGAGAATGTTCCTCACATTGCGTACTAATGCTCGATTCGCCTAACCGACTCTGGGTGAAATCCGACGGTGCATCACCATCGATGGACACGTCCAAAGCTCGATTTCGTTCAAGAACGCAAAAATCTAGTGGACCTGGAAGATAATCTTCATCAACATCTTTGTCCACGCTGAAAGATTTACAACGGAGAGTACCTTCATCATCTTCCTCAGGAAATTCCATGTCCAGAATAGTTGATGGTTCTTTGCAGGTAGCTGAAGTGTCTTGGGGAAAATACTCTCGTAGGGAGTGTTGGATAGTTCGAGCAAGAGAGCTGGTACATACAAAGGTTGAAACGGAAAGCAAATTCGCAATGCATCATTACTGCAACCACGTAATATAAAGAGTGAATATATTCATCTATCTCATGAAACGTATTTATTGAACAGTTACCTGGGTAGGGAGACGCTACAAGAACAACGAAGTGGCTGTCATAATTCAGTTTCAAAGTGAATTTTTAATTCTGTATTGGCCATTTTTGGTTCGTGGTCATTGATTTAAGGGCACGATCGTTGTTTTTGGTTATCTAGTACCATTTTTAGTAACTGGCTATCCACCGGCCCTGAGCGTGGTTTCATTTCAACGCACACAATCCGGCTGCTTAGGCCGCTCTAAGGTCTTATCAACTGCTGACGTCAATGATCGGGACAAGCTTGTAGAATGAGGAGACAAATTGTCACATGTCTACATCCTATAGGCCTGGTTGTCAAAAGGCGTTATTGAGATGGAACAAATCATTTCTGCCGGGTACTCTCAGAAGTTTTTCCATCTCATCCGAACAATTGGTAACAGCAAGTCAGGTGTGTGCGAGGTAATCTGCTGAGCCAATGGTGAGTCCATTTATAACCTGCAATGACAATTAGGACGCTGAAGGTGGGCACTTTTAGCAGAAGTTCAACTGACCACTCGTGCCATCGACTAAGTCTTCAAGCTCTAGTTGTGCCCATTGGTCTGTTTACTTTTACCCACCCTCGGAAACAGAAGTATCTCTCAAGATCAAGGCTCTGAAACGTAACAAGGCATTCAACCCAGACGAACTTCCTCCTGCTCTTTTTGTAAACAGAGATCCAGTCTTAGTGAAACGGCTGACGGCTCTGCCCCAGAAACTCTGGGTCAGTGAAGGTGGTCCAAATGACTGGGATTTGGCTAACGTCGTTTTAATTTTCACAAAGGGCTCACGCATATCATGTGCCAATCATAGAGGAATTAGGCTGATTCCCATCTTGTCGAAGTTGCTCGCAGCCACTGTAATTCGTGAACTAAGCGAAACGCGCGGACGGCATATCAGTGAGGAGCGAACTGGGTTTCGCCCTGGTCGTGGTTGCACTGACCACATCTTCACACTTCACCAGACGCTTGAACTCCGTCAATCATATAGAAGGCTAACAGTTGTTGTCTCCTTAGATATCAGAGGGGCCTTCGATTCGGTTGACAGAGCTGAACTCTGGGACTGTCTATCGAGGAATGGTGTGTCTGAGATGTAAACATTCTGAAATAAATTTACTGTCAGATCTCAGGCAGGGTTGAGACTTATTGCCGCATATCACCGACTTTTAACACATCAAGTGGGATAAGACAAGGTTGTCCAGTCTCCCTCTTCCTATTCAACTTTGTAGTAGGCGAGATCCTAGAATGCGAATATGATGGAGTGAAATTGTTCCCAAACAATCGACTTCGAGACAGGGTATGCAGACGATATCGCCCTAATCTGAGAAGACTCACAAGGAGCCCAGAACATCCTAGACACATTAAAGGCTTCAGTTCATCAGTTTGGTATGGTCTTTGCACCTACTAAGTACAAAGTGCTGTTGTAAGACTGACAGGACTCTGCACCTACTCTCATTCTTAGTGGTGAGCCGTTGGAAGTATTCAAGAAATTTATGCACCTTAGGGGCTGTATCATCACTAGTGGAATGTCTGATGATATCACAAATGGCATAATAAAAGCTCGGATGGCATTTGCCAACTCACACCATCTGTAGCATCGGCATGACTTCAGTCTTTCTGTGAAAGGTCGAGTGTATAATGCCACCGTAAGGGCAGTCCTGTTGCGCGCCTGTGAAACCTGGTCCATCCGCGCGGAGGATGTTCACAGAGTATCCGTTGTCGACCATCAGTGTCTTCGAAGCATTATCGGTGTGTAGTAGGAACACTGTGTCAGCAATGACGAAGTTCGTCGGCGTGTCTTCGGGACAGAAAAACTCTGTCGACCATTAAGTACCCTAATCTCGTCTCACAGGCCTCGCTGGCTTGGTCACATCCTACGAATGCCAACTCACCGCTTGCCATATCGTCCCTTGTTTGTGAGTGGCGGATTAGGCTGGAGACGCCAGCCCGGTGATCAGCGCATGACTGAGGTTTAAGGTATGAAGGCATTCACATTCAGTAGAACGCTGTCGGTTTCCTGACTGGGGTTTGAAGGACAATGAACACCTCTGGTTGAAGACGCTGTCTGATGTGGCGAAGAACAGAAGTCAATGGCGTTCGTGTTGCAAGTTCGTGTGCATCGTTGTGCCTTTTTCTTACATTTTTCTTACATTTTTGTTAGGGAATCCATTTTTTCCATTCAAAACCACCTACTTTGAAAAAACGATTTCACTCAATCAGAATGGGCAGAAATGCCCAGAACAGTCGAGAGGTAACCTTCGCTAGTTTTTTTAATCTGTTTGGCCTTTATTCCGATATGCCCATTGGTTGCTCTTATTGACTTTAACTACTATTTTTGGTTACTGTCCTTCGATTTTCTTAGTCGGGAAGGTTTGTAGGTCGTTATGTACCTTATAAATACCTTGCAATTTTCTCCTTGAGGCACACGTCTTTGGAGCGGAACAAAGTTGCTTTTTGCAGCCGTCTTCCGGTTTGTCTTGGGAGCAGTCGCGTTATTCTCGGGACCAAGATGCTCCGTGTTAATTATTACGAGAAGGAGAATCGGATTTCTATCAAGCGCATCACTATACCGTGGATGAACCAGCGTTTTCTGTCGAGGGTTTACAGCAATTTTTCCCCTTCCTCATCTTACACATTACACTTTTCTTCCCATATTGTGACACGTTTGTCATTCATTGTGATTTATTACGTATTGAATGTTAAATGTACATCCTTTGAGACGTACCAGTGCGTCGTGATAGACTTATCCACATCAACTAATTAGAGAACGATGTAGAGTATTTGCCTAGTTTGGCTATTTAAAGTCAGCTAAAGATGGCGACCACCAGCTAAACAAGGAAGATCACGTGCTAACATCGGAAAGAACCTACTTATGACGGAAGAACTTGCAACAGTAATGCATGTAGTTAATACATGTTGTATAACAATAACAATAAGAGTTTAAATGCATAAACGTCTGACGTTAGTACAAAATGTTCGCTGTCCTGCTTCATGTTGGGTCACATGAAAAGCCGATTACATTGGTAGGTTACGTAAACTTAGACAAGAAGAGTAGTCAGTGTCCGCAACTGGAACTCGTAAACGCAAGATTGGCAATCGATATCCGTATTTTGAAGCTATCTGGATCTCATACATACGTTCAGCATTACCACAGTGTCTGACACCAAATGGCACCTTCAGCCAAACAGACTGAGTGCTTTGCAGCCAAATCCAATAGGATGTATAGAACATTAAGCGCCGCAGTGGAGTAACTAAAACAAACAAGCCAAAAAAATAAGATCTCATAACAGACACGTAACAAGCCCCGACTTCACATCACTACAACTTGAACAAACACAAATGTGACTAAGTCCATAACTACAATGGCTGGAGAGGAAGGTGTAGGGTAGCACTCAGCTGGCTTGAATTATACATGTACATACTACGTGTTCTCTTCATTCTCTGTGCCTACATGTATACAACGAATGAAAATCTCCTCACTCATAGCTAATAAAGAAATTTTCTGTTGCATGCTTCTTGTCATGTATGAACTTTATTGAAAATCGACCATTAATTCAAGCGATGGTTATGGGAACTTACCGGCCGGCCTCATGTGCACAACCTATCGGGTTGTCATGGTCTTGATTACATAATACTTAGTGTGTTTCTAGACGTGTCTATCCTCTATCTGTCCTTATCTGTATGATGTATATAACTGACATGTTTTACGTTTGCGACTGATGAGAGTAAATGAAATGTATTTTTTCTGCTCTGATGAAATTTTCTTTCCATAATTATGTATTGCTTTGCCGGTACACTCATTGCAAGAGCCCTAAAGTCATCTAATAAGACAAGCTACATACCTTGATCTATTTGATCACTTGACTTAGATCCCACATACCATACGTGGGATCACCCTGGTTGAAAGACTCCCGATATTGCAGAATTGCAGTTGCACTTTTGTCACGGATTGATGGATTCGAAAACACAGCAGCAAAACGAGGCTTTCGAACAGTAAGCAAAAGAGCTGATGCAGTAATCTTCCTTAAAGACGGTCCAATTTAATAGAAAAATATAAGAAAAACAAAGTATTTTTAGAACAAACCAATATTGGTCACATGCTCATTTTTGTGTGTAGTATATATGTACACATACGGTCTACAGTATACAGTTTTCAGTCGGGATAATCTGTGAGGGACACGTAGGCTTGCGTGAAGATTGCTAAGCTGATAAACCAACGGTATTCAGCCAGGGCAACGTGATCAATCTAAGTAAGTGCACGCGCGCAGATATGTCAGATGTCAAGAGCCATGCACCATTTATGTATGATCCACATCGACTGAGCGACACCAACTTCTCTTGTCCGTTTTCATACAGCACTTTATATACAGTGGACATACGGATGAGCATCGTCTTTTAAGTTCCATCCAGGAAGCTAATGGTGCCGTGCAGAACCACGTGCTGGTGTTAAAACCCACATCTCTTAGACTTAGGTCATTTACTGACCGTCCGACTATCAGTTTCAGTCTAAACCATATAGTGCAAAAAGCGTGCAGATCGATAGGCGATAGGTAAGCAACAGCAAAACGTGAAAGAGCCGCCGAAGTCTGTGTAATAAGATCAACAAATAAATCAGTATATTAAGCTTGCCGGAATCATACTTGTGAAACATAACATGGTTTGCGTAGTAATTCCACGAAACACGTGCAAAGTGACATTAGCGATATGAAACGGAATCATTGAATGTCATTCGCATAAATGAGCGAATTATTGGTCATGCTGAGGCGTAATACATTTATCTTTAATAAACGCCTGAAATTACGATGACGACACACATCCTAGGGGTCACAAAATCTTACCTTGCATTTGACGATTCGATCGTTAATTTTGTTGAACAAGCGTTTGGATAATATACAACTACTCGGGTAAGTAAACTTCTTAAATATTGACAGTGTCAACAACAGTGAAGAATACAGGCACAGATCTCTGTCAATCGTGGAGTAAAGTCTTGCAATTAGTAGAAACGAAATACAGGCTGGAAAAGCGAACGGGCGTCTATGTGGAATGAGCATAAATTAAGTCGAGCATGCTTCTCACATTTGCATGTTTCGATATTATGTCTATTACAGCCGACACGTGGAAATGTTTCCACTCTGTGAAGGCCAACGGAACAGAGTATTCCGATGTGCCGATTTGATCACGCTCCATTCCTGAATGGAACTATTACCGATTCGGCGGAGTCAATTACAAGCAAATAAAAAGATGCAATACCTTACTTGCGACCTAAAACGTCAATTCGGCTGAAATAGCTATGCGATTAATTGCGAAGGCTAACTGGACAGACGTTACGTCCACCACAAGGAAGCTTGAGTACTGCTGATAAGAGACTGTATCGACAGTTAAGCATCACAGCTTAGAGGTTACAGGAACAACGCATAAAAGAGCGGTTCAAACGGTAAGTTATCAGGCTGCTGGCAATAACGTGTGCGGAGTAGGTCTGTGGATAGATCATGGACAATGACCACCAGTTCACTTGTTAAAGTAAAAATGGACAAGCGCAACAAACCACTTGGACCGGACAATCTTGTTCTGATCTTTAATAAGGACAATAGTATTGTGCCACGTGTATGAGCACGCATTTAGTTAACGCAATGCCCAGGAGAATAATTGATAATGACGCACAGCATGGAACGAACAGGAAAAAAATAAGATTTGGTATATTTATCACATTACAGATTTCGAAAGCATGTACCACTGAACAACGTTCTCTACCGTATCTGGCGGAGCCACCAACCACGTCCCCAATTTTTGAGGCCTTAACCAAGAAGATGTACTGAATCAACCAACCACACGTGATACGGTTTAGCAAACACCATTCTGGGGGTTGAAATGTGACTACTGATCACTACGTTCACAACTTCATCAGCACTTTTGGCCACTTGACAGTTTAAACAAGTATGTTTTCCGCAATTAAAACACAAGACACTGGCCGCTAGATGAAACAAAGGATAGTTGAATACAGTTAGACTGCCGGGAAAAGTCAAGGTAGCCGGGGGATAAAATCACCAACCAGGCATCTGATAGTCGACGCTATTACTATTGAGCCACCTCAAGAATGGCTGTATTACACAATCGTACATTCTTTTTATACAGACACGAACACGGCATATTCAAGTGGAACCCCTCGCCTTATTTCAGATTATGCCTGGTAGTGTTTGCCAGGTAAATCCTGGTCAGCTGTTATATAGTGGGTATCAATACACGTGGGTTTTATACTGTCATGTTACTGAGAGCCTATAAAGTCATTGTTTGTACACAAAAAGCCGTATTTGACGAAATTAAGTGCGGCAATCTCACAGCAATAGCAATTAGGACGCGTTTCGCTCTAGCACAAAACAACAACATTGGATTCGTTGGATCAGATGTGTCCTTCATATACCACCCCCATGTATGTTTCAAAAAGCTTTAGTTACAAAACCTGACGGTGGTGGGGAAAAGGAACGTAGTAGTCATGTACAGAAATGAGATCACATTATGAAAATAAAGCACGAACCTTTTACTGTACTACGTTTTACCAGTGAAGCGTCCAAACGTTCGTAACAATGGTGGTTATAAACAAAAAGATGGGACGAAATGCAAATCAGTGATAACAGCGGCGAGTTTGCAATCTGGATAATATTTGTTGTACAATAATCTGATTAAATAGTCGTCCGTTTTCTCTGGTGTTTCGCGCTATTCGTACCTTTTATTGTACTTTCTACCTAGTTTTGTCCTTTGCGATTTTTATCTGTTCCCGTCTATGTTTCTCTCATTTGCTGTGACATTTATACCAGTTACCCTAGGGTTGACTAGGAAACATGCATACACGAGACAAAAAACCCATACAAAACAAAAAGTACGGAGGGAAGCCCATATATACATTGAAATGGCATACCGCGTAATGGCCCTTGGTTCAAGCGATTGTGAAACAGTGGACTGAAGATCCTCGGACGATGCTGAAAGAAGACCAAGGTCTCGTGCACGTCTTTTGGTGCTTGCTGAAATCTCCCCTGTTTCTGGTTCATTAAGATTAATATAACGTCGGAAGGCGGAAATCACATCTTCGTTGGTCAGGACGGCACGCAGAAGTTTCTTCACTTGACGGGCCGTTAAGTTCTTTTTAACAGTCAGCTGCTCAAGTTGATCAGCCAGAGAACTTCCCAATGCCGCCTTATAGGAAGAAAAAGCAGTTTAACTAAAACCTCGTGGAATAAATACCAAAATAGCAACTTTTGAAGTATTGAAACAATTCGAAAGTTCTTCAATCGTCTTAATAAAACATCAATTTACGGTACAAACCAACTGAACCGTATGGCAACAGAGTGCTGTGGAAGTGCACGATTGATGTCCAGCACGCGTAAGTAATTAAAGAGCGGGTTCTACTCCAATGGCTACTGAAACATTGGGCCGCGTGAAAATTCGCAGATGTTAAATTAATCAAATATCCTTTTTCGGTTGTTGTAAAATTTCAGAATTTTATTTGTCTGTAATATCATAGATGAATAATATGTACTGCGTTCTAACCAGATGTAAAACCAGATATAAAACAGTATGGGCAACTAAAAAAATGGTCTTATTGTATTACTTTATGTGGCTAGTGGCACATGAAAACTGGCTAGCTTTGACGCACAACATAACAGGAAACCAAATAAGCCATTGTAAACGTTTGGAAGTAGAGTCTTTGTAGGTATGAATGCTTCTTCAGATGGTATGTGGGCACAAATATACGCGAATGGTGAAACCTTTTCTTTTGAGCGACGTTGTGAAAGGAACCTACAAACGATGTTTTAGCGGCTGGTGAACATAAAGCTATAGGCCAGCAACAGACACATGAACTTTGGTTCCAATGAAGCACTGTTATTCACAACTCGATTCATTATGTCCATCAAAAGAGAATCGAGGCAACTGGGTGAGCAACGTTCAATATATACCTTGATACTCCAACTCTGTCTTTCTGACCAACGTTTTGAACAACTTTAAGTTGTCCAAGTCTTTGTGGTACTCAATCATCCACAGACAGTAAGTGTCACTCTGAAACCCTAACAAATTAATAGGACCGACAGTTATGGCTACCGATTGTGAGTAGATATTAATCGCAATGTCATATCATGATCCTCGTCAAGTGCTGTCGTGCCTTTCGCATAAATGTGAACTAAATAAGTACAGTATGATAATAGTGGCAATATATAGATTACCAATATAGTCGGAATAGAACATACGATATAACAAAAAACAAACAGTTATTAATAATTACGAGACACCAATCAGTGTTGCTGTGAAAACTGACAGCACTATATCACTGGGTACATAACACGTTGGACGGATCATTAGACTGAAATAACCTTCCGTTCAGACGAAATCCAGCACTTAGGTTCTACTAGTCCTCACGCGCAGCATACTTCGCCCATGCCTTATCATCCATAACAGGAAAATGATAATGAAGTACAACACGGCGTACAAAAGCTGATAAAGAAAAAAGGGTTTGTGTACCACATGGCGGATTGGAACACTACTGAAAATAGCAATGGAGCATGTAATGCGTTCGGATGCATGCTTGGTTCAGTCACTGAAACGTTTAGCATACCTGTAGAGGACGAATGGGCTGTGCACGTATTCACTAGTTACCGACGTCTACATTCTCAGCATCACCATCAATTACAGCAATACATCAGCAGTTTGCGATTATGTTCAACCGCCATACAACTATGAAGAAAAGGATAAGTATCAGCCAGGACAAAAGCAAATGTAATAAAAAGAAGCTAATTATTAAAACCAACTACATCGATGCTCAAAACATTCAACACTAAGGTGCCTATAACTTGCAAACAAACGACCGAGCTATAAGGGAGAGTAGGGGGTCATTAACGAGACAGCTCCCTTACGGCTTCTACTGCTCCGCGTCACTTTGTAGACAACTCGACCAAACAACATTCACGCCACTGATTCCAGTTAGCTGTCATCTCACCAAAAATCTGCATCCTAACCTATACTGTCACCTTGACGAGGTGGTCGGGCTTGTGCACTGTTTTGATCCGACGGGCTATGCTGATTAGGACTCCGGTACTTCCAGGTGCAACCTTATCAGACAGGTCAAAGGAGAGCAGTCAGATGAAAAGCAGTTACTCCGTCAATCATATATGTATGTCGTACTACTGACCGCGTAGGAGTGCTTAGGTAGTGAGGCACGACCGTATGGGCATACAGCAGAACTACTTTTATAGCTGCGGCACTGCTGACTTCCGTATCAGAAAGAAGGGGGTTAAAAAAGGTACCCTCAAACAAAGAGCACTCCGATCACCCAACGGTTGACCGTGATTACCGGCGTACTATCCAATACGGTCGAAAAACATCTGGTATCTTGCAAAAGCCCGATGTAGTTTCCAGTACATCCACTGTACATCCAAGGTCTTATTCCCCGCGCTCTTGGGCTAGGCAATCCCCTCACTGCCAAGTGAGTCAGACTCTTGAGTCATTGGCTCCGGGTGGTGTCCTCCAAGAAAACCCTGTATCCTGTTGTCTCGCAGATCGGACTTTTGAGTCAGGGATTCCTTCAAGTCTACCCTTTCCGCGGCATAAACGACCGGGAAGTATCAGAAGTTATCGTTCTCTCAACAGTGACACTACTAACCGATCCCGACTTTCTTCTACTGTTTTACCCCCTATTCTTTCTGTCTTCCATATGACTTCGGGCAATAATTGTTTTCTGAAGCCAAGATAACTGGTAAACATCGGCGCCTTCAATGTCCGCACCCTTCGACAAGTCGGTCAGCAAGCTGCTCTGACAAGTACTCTCTCAAACCTGGAACTTGATGTGTGCTGTGTGTTGGAGACGCGAGTCTACGATTCTAGCACGGTTATCCATTTGAGCTCACCTCTAGATAACTGTCGATTCAAGCGCTTCTCTTTCAGGGTTTCTGGTGACGCCGAGACTGAATCTCGTGGTCAAGCTGGAGTGGGAATCACACTGAGTTCCGGGGCAGAGCAATGTTTACTCGATTGGATCCCAGGGAACAGTCGCTTGTGCGTTGGCAGACTCAATACATCGGTAAAAGTCTGTCGACGCAAATCAGAAAAGCGTTGTGTATTCATTATATCAATGTACGCTACAAAGGACAGTTGTTCGGATGTAAACCAAGGATGCGTTCTGACGCCTTCGCTGACCTTCTGAAGCAAACTAAATACTCAGACATCATACTAGTGGGCGACTTGAATGCTCAGCCTGGTTGTCTTTCTCTGGACGAGAAGCGGCTGGGAGGTGTTTGGCGTCCGAGCACAGCGCACTGATAATGTCGAAAGACTGCTGCAGCTGTGTGCATCCCATGGTCACTATATTTCGAGCCTCGCATTTCAACATAGGAAGAAGCACTGTGTTACATGGAGACTTCCGTGTGCTTCTCAACCAAGGACACGGTTGGATCATATAGCGGTCAGTTACAGGTGGCGCCACTATGTTAAGAACTGTCGTGCCTCTTTGAGTAACCACCTGGACTCGGACTTGTAGTGAGCGCCCGTTTTGTCTTGTCATTTGCCCAGAGGACATACGCCCGTAAATGCAAGGTATTTAACCGGCATTCGAGCGATGGGTGTGTAGAACGCTTACCAGGAGGCGTCGGTGAACAGGCTACCTAGTTCATGTCATATGAGTGATCCTAACGAACACTGGGAACAAATTGCCGCAGCTGTGAAGAGGTATGTTCCGAAGGAGCTGTTTAGTTGCGACATAACTGGATTTCTATCACGTCGATGGACCTAATGAACAAGCGTCGTTCGATCCCATCCGGTTCTGAACATGATGATGACCGTCGGGAACTTAAACGCAGTCTGGCTAAAAGTTTGCACAAAGATTATAAGCAATATTTAGTCAAACAGTCAGAAGAGGTGGAAAAAGGTTTTTGTCTGGGAATAGCAGAAGGCTTTTTTGCCTGATCAGTGGTTGTACTGGTCGTCGAATTGGTGTAAGTGAAACCATTCGTAAAAGAAACAGTTCACTTATCATCAATCAACCGCGCCGACTTGACAAGTGGGCTGAACATTTTGAAGAGCAGCTCAGCTGGCCTCAACCAGACCATGTGGACGATGAGACCTGAATGGTCAGTTATTGCATTCCAGACGGCCCTCCGTCGGAAGCAGAAGTGGTCCTGGAGCTCAAGTTATTGAGGCGTAACAAGGCTCCCGGTTCGGATCTCCTCCCTCCTTCTCTTTTCAAGGATGGCGGGGAGAGGTTGATGTCAGGACTGACAAAACTCCTCCAGACGATTTGAGAGACTGAAGAGGTACCTCGTGATTGGTGTTTATCATCAGTAATTCCTGTCTTCAAAAAGGGGCTAGAAGCCTGAGGCATCAGTCTAGTGTCTGTTGCGTCTAAGTTGCTCACTGGCCTCATTTGACGTCGGCTCACTAAACCCAGAGAAATTCAGGTACATGAAGAACAGGCAGGATTCCGATTCCGTCGAAGGTGCGTTGATCACATTTTTACCTTGCGCTGGATTTTGGAACTCTGGTACTCTTATAGGCAGCCGACGGTCGTGGTCTTTTTAGACCTGAAGGCTGCTTTCGTAACGTTCGTGACGTTCTCTGGAGCTGCCTTCTCCGCAAGGGAATACCATAGAAATACGCGAATCTATTGAGATCATTGTATGCTCACTCTGCAAGCAGGGTGAGAGTTTATGGACAACTGTCTCGGGCGTTCATCACTCCTAGTGGTGTTCGTCACGGGTATCCGATTTCCCCCTTCTTGTTCAATGTTGCCACGGACGACATTCTACAGGGTGCACTTGAGGAGTCCAATGAACTTGATGCTGAGCTTCTTCCTAGCGCTAGGTTGACCGATCTGGAGTATGCGGACGACACTGTTTTTCTTAGCCTCTCTGCTGAACAAGATGAATGACCAAGCTGGTTTGTATGAAATGCGCTTCGCACCTCCAAAGTTCAAAGTGATACTTCAAGACTGGGACATTTCCACTCCTACTTTCTTCATTGCAAGTAATCCGCATGAGACCGTGAACAGCTTCACATATTTGGGTAGCACTATCTCGCCAGCTTATAATAGTGCTGATGAGATCAGCAAGGATAGCAAAAGCATGAGTTGCGTTTGTCAAACTGCGTCATCTGTGACGTCGAAAAGACGTTAGGTTGTCGCTGAAAGGAAGAGTATATAATGCCGTTGTCTCCCCCAATTAGTCCAAATTAAATGGAATGGTCGCGTGAGCAATGCGGCAGTTCACCGACGCGTATTCCGGAACGCTCGGAATGCGCGATCAATTGGTCAACTACTCATGCTGCACAGCCTGACGTACTTCGTATGTCAGCTAAGAGTTTACCGTACCGGGCATCATATACTGAGACCACCTGCAGTTGGATGAAACCACTTGGTGGTCAAGCGACAACGTGGTCACGAAATATGAAGAACCTGACTGTTTCATTGAGCAAATTGTGTAGGTGTTGCCTGGATGGGGTCCTCGTGATCACTTAAACCTCTGGTTAAAGAGGCTATCCGAGATGGCGGCGTGTTGTAGTCAATGGCGTTTCTGTATTCACACTATTTCTGGTTCTTCCGCTTAGTCTTCCCTTATTAGTTTTCAACCTTCCTAGTAGCGTTTTCTTCTAGGATATTCCACGTCACTGTTTAGGTGAGCAGCGGCCCCAGCCACAGTACCTTCTGGTCAGGCTCATGGCTGCTACGATGATGATCACGATGAGTCTGCGGCCACCGAATCAGTGAGTCACGAGGGGCCCAGGTTGAATGACGAACTCGATCTACAAAAGTTAACTCCCCGACGCACAAACCCATGTCCTTACATTAAGTCACTATCTGTCCACCAATTACCTCATACCAATCGATCGCAGCATTGACAAAGAGTGTTCAGTGTGGCAGACGACTAGCTGTCATCCTTAGTGCGTGGCCTAACCATCCGAAGCTGTACATAATTAAAGATGGAACTAAGGAACTCGCCTGGCACCCAATACCAAATATCCGCTTGGCAGACTCATCGTCACTTATTTGTTGGTGCCACCTGATGCGAACAATCAAACAGACATTGATGAGGAAATATCTGAAGAGGGTTCACACTTTCTACTATGGGTAGCCAGGCATCGCAGCCGTAAAATACCACAGCCCTTACAGACGCCCTATACACATGACCATTAGGCTTCAGAGACGCCCTTTATCCTAGGAGATGTCCTAGATAAGCCAATACCACCCAAACCTTGGAGATACGAGCTTTCATCTCATGCCCTTAATCGATGCCACAGCCAATACAATTTTCTAAGCACACAGACCGGTCAACTCTCCCCTCCGCATAACTTCATTGTGTTGCAGTGATTCTGCACAGTCGCAGCAACTATACCGAAGAACTCTGAAGATGCAAAGCGCACTCCGAAGTATTTGCCGCAACCAAAAATAATGTTTCACGTCAATGCCGCTTGAAAATTGTCAATCAACAACAGTAGGTCAGTCTTCCATAAAATTGGAGGACCCGGCCATCATCTTGTGAGTACCGTAGATATCCCTCCACTACTTCGTCTATGGCAAAAGTGAACAAAGAGCGACCGGCTTTAAATTTACCAGCCACGGTAGTGCACTGTAAGCTTATGGTGGTGGCAGAGTACAAACATTGTGGCAGTTAAGCATCAGTGTGAATCACTGATGTATTGCTGTCTATGATGATGATGATGATGACAGTACAAACATCAGGTAGACTAAATTAGTCCTCAGAAGGTTTTGCCCAACAGTCTGATCTTCTCAACTTATTGTGGACGAGTGTGCCATCTGACTAGCTCATATCTTTGCGGAAAACTAGACACCCTGAGGCAGTACTACGGATTACCTTGAGGAGTCTGATAGAGTTGCTCAAAGCAGAGGTGATTTCTATCTCATCAACCCTCAACTTTACGATCGGTGGAGGGACTAGTTTAAGAATCGTTCTTGCAACGCTTCTTAACTTGTTATGCTGTGATGGATGACCTTTGCTCGACAGTAGTCAGGTCAACTTGGAGAGTGCTAGGATGAGGGTTTCAGTTTCCAAGGTCATCCGCATACAGCAAGGGATACTGGAGCCTTCTTCCAGAAGGTCACTGACACAAATCTTAAATCGCAACGGTCCAAAGACCGGCCACTGAAAAATACCCGTTTGACGTCCCGGGTGGTCAAGATTAGCTTTATGCACCAA
>JTDE01021875.1:49817-67044 GCA_014338405.1 Paragonimus skrjabini miyazakii | reverse complement strand
AAGCGCTCTACCAGGGTAACTAGGTCCAAATGTGAGATTTCTGAGCTTCCGGCGTGACTTCGTAGCTCAGCTGGTAGAGCGCTTGCCGCGTTTGGGCATGGTGTTTCTGTCGCTGGTTCGAATGCAGCCGAAGTCCAGATTTTTCGCAAATGGGATCTCTTCGAAATTCATGGGAAGTCAACTTTGCGGACAACCGGCTTCTGTCATTCACACCGCTTGTTTAACTTTACAGAATATATACTCGATTTGTGTATGAAAACGGGAACAAAGCATATGTGGACTAGTTATTTTTTTTTACAGTGGGTGAGTGAGGCTGTTTGTAGATATGAGGAGACTGCACACATGCCTACCATGGTTTATGTTGTCGAGCAATTCACATTCGATGAAATTTTAGACAGTGATGCAAAGTTCGACTACGAGAGCTGCATGATATATACGAACGGTTCCCGCGGACATCTACGAGAATGTTATGCTTCGTCGTCCATTATTTCAGCCGTTTTGGCAATAGTTTTATTCTGCTCTGCTTGGAATTAGCTCGACGAACATAGTGGGTAATATAGAATGCTTCTTTTGACCTTCTTTTTTCAATATCTATCATATGTGACCCAATTACGCTTAGAATAAGCTCTTTAAACTACTACTAATCTATCCTAGGAATTGTTCCCGTATCTTTTCCGATGGCTGCTTTGTGGCTGTCCTAACACAACTCGTTTGACAATAACGGATGCAAAAGTAACATATAAACAACACCATTATTGACAAGGTGTTAACTGATAGGTTATCACATTGTGCAAACCGAACACCGATTGTGTTCAAAGGTTGATGCCCACTGTCTTGCTATCAGTCTCCCTTTGAATCTTCTGTAGGTCATATCTGAACCTTCCTGAATGCATATTTCAATTTGCGAATTTCTGGGTATGTCCATTTAGATTGAGCGTTCTTTAAATACAGGGTTTCATAAGATATGCTGCGTCAAAACCTGTTGTGCTTCGTGTAACACGCTAGATGAACCTCCCCTCGTAATTTAGTTGAAAGCCATGTAGCTGTTTCCTGTTTTGATTAATAACGCTCAGTGCATTTGGTTTGAGCTAGCTGAATAGAAATCCGTGAATTTCAGACTTTGTTTTTTTCACCTGAGACTTAGTGCGTGAACTGGTAGGAACAGAACAATGAGCACTAATAGGGCAAAGCGTAATGATGTCGGCACAATAGACGGAACAGTAATCACACAACACGTGTGTGGACGGTTTCAAGTATCTTCCAGTGGACTGACCCTTTGATCGATCCATCTAAACCTGCATCCAGGACAGACAGTGCATTGGTATCTTTCAATTCGATAGTGAATATTTGATGGGATATGCACTGTTGAACTGAGCTAACATGATTTGACGTCGTCACTGTTTTTTTGTACACAAGACACGCCATTCGTGTAGCGCTTATAGAACTTGCAAGTAGTGATTGTTTGACGTAGTCTTGCGGTCTGTAGCTTGACGACGAATATACCTGTGGCGGTTCTTTGACAGTTCGTCCCTACCAATTCAGCCAAAGGTAATTTTATCCCCACCTAGGTCATCTTGAAGTGATTTATTTCTATGATTTTACCAAAAGAATTCAGCATCATGGAATGGAGGCTTGCTGTTGGTATGCAGATGTATTCGTCCGAATACCGAAACCTCACCTATGTTAGCGTTCTTCGAAGAGCATTATTTGTGTGCCACTTTATCGATTGATTATTTGAACCCTATTTGCGGAACTTGGGGTGGGTTAGTGAAGGCAGCACGATTCCCGGACATATACTTAATACCGAGATATAAAACGCTTGCCTCCGTCGACTCAACGTTTTTTTCTGAATGGAGCCAAGGGACCGGTGCATCCGTGGTTAAAGCATCTTAAGCAGTGGTACCTGTTTTTGGAGCTTACTATTCATTCGTGGACGAATGAATTGGGGTTGTCGACACCGGTTATTTAGTTGAGACGTGATATGAAGAGGTCACGGCTCTCACTGATAACTTGCTGAACTTTCCTGTGTGCATCGCTTAAATGTTCACTCAGTCCGGATGAAATAACCAACTTCCTGTTTTATCGCGAACTTTGCAATACCGATCGGTAACGTGATCTTTGCTGAATACCGTTCTTTAATCTAGTCAACGTTTTGCCTCTATTCAGCAATATTTCGTTGAACTCGGAATACTAACCGTCAGCGACTAATAGTTGACGATCGATTGGAAAGTGGAAGGTGAAGGTGCATTGATAGCTTGCGACTTTGACACAGGAAATTAGATGAACAAGTATTCGGATAGCTTCCTAAGGCTGAGCGATTCAGAGATATGGGGAAAACACTCTCAGGGTTGGTGTTAGTGATTCCCTCTATCCGTGAGCTGATGTGAAGGAATAAGTTGGTATTTCTGGATCATACCGTCAATGGTTAAAGCAACAAGGGCGTAGAATAGAATTCATCATCAGTGTTATCCGTTCAGCAGACCGGATAATCCGAAAGCCTAATACTGTAACCGACCTTTAAGATTCTCCACGGGAGTTTCAGTCGTTCTGCAATAAAACGTGACACCGTAAGAGATGAATTCATACTGAATGCCTTGTTGATTTTGTGTCCGACTATGAAGAATATTGGGGATTGGGTACACATTCTGTGGAAGAAATGATAGATACGACAGGTTCTTGTACTAATCGCTTAATTTCAGAGCGTGTGATATCCAACCAGTAGCACCCAGAGTGTCCTGTCTGGTTATATAAATGTTCCCGAGCACCTCCAAGCTAATGTTGATTTGATGAACAGTTCCTTTTTCACATACAATTGTGGCTTCACTCGTTTAATAGCATTCGTCTCGGCAAACTGGAGTAGGCCTTTAATCCGGTATATTAAAGTGACTGAGAATGTCGACGGTCTGGGGATGTCATAATTTATCTCGAGTCCGTGGCGCACGATGGATGGAGCCGCTTCCTCGTGTGGATGGCCCCTAGATTCATCAGCACAATTTCGAACTGATTGGCTGACGCCGTTGAACACCTACTTGCAGCTGCCTCTTCATCGCTCCTAAGCGGGTGGAATTGCACCCACACGAATATTGGTACTGGTAGTGCGAAATAAATAGGAAGAGTAGACAGTAGTTGTTGGGCGTTGGCTTTCTAGTGGGGCCAAAACTGATGACTAATTTGTCGGCATAAAAAGCTCTTTGAACAACGCAGACTAACCACCTTTTCAATGTTACACAGGCGTCATCGTCAAGTAAATACCATCTTTCGTTTGGCTGGGTTGACGTGTTGGTTGTTGAATTGCGGTTCGCTGAATCGTCTTGCAATCCACTTCGGATACCCTTTTGCTTGTAATGTGTCTTCAAAATATCGATTTTGTTTGTCAGTTGTGTCAGCTCTACTAGTTATAGCTTGATCTAAGGAAGCTCTCACCAGACCCCGTTTGTGTTAAACTGCGACAAAACTATCGTATCGCAATTAGCGCCCTGTCCAAGTGGGCTTTCAGCAGGCTGAGCATTTTACGATATCTTCAACTGTGCGTTGGATCAGTACATCTATAAACGGCAGTCAATGACCATTTCTCAACTTTCTTGTAAATCGTAGACTTTTGTGATTGTGATTTGGTTTTTCTTTTAATTTGTGGATGCGTTGTTGGCATTCGATGTTGATAACACTGTCGTCCACATACCTTAAATAAACCACACTCCGCAACGTAATGATCTACTTCACTTTCTATACAGACAGTGAATACGTCCGCGAAGATCGGATCTGGAAGACTTCTCAATATCAGCCCGTTGTAGTTTTCATTTCTGGAGAATATACTTGATGTGATACAGCAAAATGTATACAAACAAAGACCGTTCAGTGTACCAGTGTTCAGTGTTACGATACGCTGGTCAGTGATAGTGAGAAATGGCTAACTCACGAGTATACGAATCACGGACACGTAGCACAGTGGGTAAGAATACTCGAAAACCCCAGAGCAATGCAGAAAACCCTGACCTTCAGTCGGCAGTGTGTTTGTTCTCAAACCAAGGGCAACATAGCAGACCAGCATCTGCATATATATAGTCTTTGAACAACCTTGAAGAATCCCACCTGAATTGATGCATTAAAAGTGGACTGGGCCAATCAGAGACGGACTAGAAGCGAGCGCCCAAATTGTTTTAGCACGTTATGGCACAAAAATATATAGTTCAAAATCAACTTATTTTTCGAAGATATCTCGAAATATAAACCATTTTTGGGAAAACAGACTTCCCAATAACTAATTTGTCTTTTCGAGATTCATACATTCTTGTTTTTTTCTCTCTAACGACCTATTTCTTTATAGTGTTCAATTGCCTCACATCATGATCTTCAGAATGCCCGGCCTTTGGTCTCTCCGTTCGAATATCGAAGTAGCCAAGTTGCCAGCTTTTCAAGTTATTCGGAGGATCGGTGTTTACTTAACGAAGCTTACACTCCCCAGTTGGTTCCCGTAGTGTTAGACTTACGTACGGATGCTTATTGGCCGTATTTGACACACTTCGAAAAGCCACGATGGTCACGTTATATGGCATCATTGAAGCCGCTCGGATTGTGCCTGATGTTGAATAATTGTCATTCGAGCGTCGCTCATGAGCGTCGTGCGGTTGCGAATCACGTGTTAGCTTGTGAATCCCATTTGTTGAACACATCCACGCAGCCCGATCGGTTCGGTTTGCTTTCATTCTGTCTGTGTTCGTTGGCTCGTCAGATAGGTTTTCGTGCTGGTGCTGTCGACGGATTTGTTCGTTGTGGCTGTGTCGCTGGCTACCAGATCGGTCCACAGCCGAATTTTGACAGGCCACGTGCATCCCAAATCGAAGAATCCAATATAATGCACACTCGTGACGCTCGGTCTCACATCGATGACGACCAGTGGATCTGTGTAGGTTTCTTCTAAAGCGTTCCTACTTTATTTATGCACATATTCTTACTTACCATAGTGTTTCAATGACGTGCGCTCAACTATTCAGACTGAATCGAGCTGTTTGAGCACTGAACATTTGGGTTACTAGGTCTGTCTTCGAACCTAAGTGATCATAGTTTGCACCCGATTTACGTTTTTCTTCTCATTTCCCAACATCCCCCCAATATAGTATCCGCAGTTTACTTGTATCGTTTAACTTTCGGAAACAGTGTATTACGCAAGTTGGAACTGAGTGAGTAAATGTGGATTTAATTATCGAATATGACCTGCGAATGCTAGTATTGTTTGAAGTATCACGGGTTCCAAAATATTTCACTTTTCAGTCAGTTTTGCGTAATAACTTCATAATCATTTAGTTCCAGTATCATTCCGTCGCTTGATGTAGAATTCAGTATCAGAAATTCCGGGCTTATTGTTTTTTTCTCCTCAAGTGAACTACTTCAGTCCTTATTATCATCCTTAAACTATTTGTTTACTTGTGCACTCTCTAATTCGATTTTTCAAACCATTATGTCCCTGTTTGGAAAAAGCAACTCAATATTTCCGAACATCTTCTTAAAGTCAGGATGACATGGTACAAAATGAGAACTTAAGTCACACCGAACTAACGAAAAATTGATTGGCCGAAAACAAATTGAGCAAATTAAAATACGACTAAGATTTACGTTGAACTCCATTCTCCCTTAGACTTTCTAGTCAATCCCGTTCGAAAAAGGTTTCGTGAATGGGACGTACTGAAAAGTTTATGGGAATGCGATAGCTGTGATCTATTTGGAGTGATATTCAACCTACATCAACCTATATATCACAGACATATGTTACTAGTAAGTAATCAGTACAGTTATGCTTAATTATGCAACAGGAAAGTGCCTTTTCGTACAGCGTTGATACCCCTCAAAAGATTCTACCTAGTTCCAGGGTCTTGGAAGATATAACCTTAGTGCTACCTGGTTGTCTTTCAGGTTTTTGTTGTTACGATTTTCCGACTTTTTCAGCTGATGCTTGTAAAGTGCTCCCAGTGGCATCTGTTTCTGATTGTTCGGCTTTCTTTGTTCTAGTTTCAGTTTGGATTCCATGAGTCCGCTTTTTCAATAGACACCTTCATTTTTAAAGCCTGCCAAGTTGTCAACGTGCTTTGGATGCCAGGCACTTTGTAATAACATTAGGTGCAGTGTTATTATCTTTATGATACTATTCACTGAACCACGTGACCATCTCACAATTTGGCGGACAACTGGAATAGCATCGGCCATTGTGTTTTACACTTCCTAACCCAGTATCGGTACTCTTTTGTTCCTTGAATTTGTTAGGCTAACTGTACATCAACTTCTGATTTTTCTCATTTATTCTGATCAGCCACAGGGTTCCTGTATGGCTCGTGTGTGCTTCTCCGCAATCTTTCACAATCCTGAATCAAATGGTGGTTGTCACCTCATGTCTCAGGGTGCAGGGGATTTGTTATCCTCATTGTGTACTGATTTATGGGACGGAAAAGATGTATCCCCGTTGCGCGAACCCGAGAGGTGCGCCTTGTTGGATTTCTCCAATCGTAATGCGTCAGCTGCCTATTGCCTTGGACTTGCTTATGCTCCATTGTTGGAACGACCGAAACTTCGTTCTGTCAGCACTCAATTAACTCAAAATGGTTCTTTTCGTAAACACTGGTCTCCGAGCGGCGACGGTGCTGTTATGGATACTGTGTTGCTTCGGATTCCAAAGGTAATGTCTGTTAAAGGCTGTGGCGATAACCCTTTGTTCTTAGGGTTATTATATTCAACACAAGAAAATCAATACTGGCCGAACTCCATCTACACCTGGTACATACTGCAGATTATGTGTTCCTCAGTCGGGACTCACAAGTGCACAGTTTCTCGCCGAATCTCCTGTACCCCAGTCGGACTCAGCTCCATTTTTTTCAACCAGGTGTAATCCTACCACCGGTCTAACTGAAGTCTTGAATGATCCGGTCCCCCTCAACAGGTGTTCCATCACAGATGATGTGGAAAGCACTCACCTCTCCTCTGTTCCTCACAATGCTATCAACAATGTTGGAGTGAATGACAGACGTAGTTTTAGATCAGTTCCAGCTGGTCGACGTCCCTGTCCAGTTGAACGTGTTATCCTTGATGCGTCACTTGATCCTCTTTCTCGCGACTATTCGCAGGAGTGCGAAGATTTATATGAGTCTGAAACCCCATGTAAATCATGGCAGCGTGCCTACTCTTGTTGCGAAAGCATACGAAATGAAATGAATCTCAAAGATGATTCTCAAAGTTTGCACAAATTGGAGAAGAGTCATGAAGGGAAGTAAGTTCCAAAATCTAGCTAATGTCCGAGCGATAATCTATGCCCATTTCTGTACACACAGTTTCACACATCTGATGAACTTTACTGTTTAGTTAACGACTTACACACAGAAAATTTAGGGAGTTTGGACTTAATAACCTAGTGGGTGCTTATTGGCAATTAACATTTTCAGCCCGATACAAAGCAGTTAGTTTCATACTGTCCACGCGTAAAGAACATTTTAGGCAACGGGTGTTGAAATTCACAATATAAATTTTAAAATCAATGTCCTGCATGATAAAGACACTTAAATCTGTTGTGCACTAGGACTGTTTGCTGGTTTGCTTATTTCACTCGATCCCAGAAGTAGTTGTTGATTAGTTTTGGGGAATGTATGTACTAGCACACCGCGTTTGTAGTTTTATATGGTAATGTTTGCTGTTCGCCGCATCATCGTTCTTTTCTATCTTTATGAAACACTTGTGCTTCTGTTAGCCTAACTGATCGGTTGCATAGACGTTGGCAACCATGTACACTATACAGACCCTCCATTGCCTTGCAGATCGGGCAAGTAAACAAAAAAAATCGGTTACTCGAATAGTTTCAGCCTCAATTTAGGAGACTTCTAAGGTGAGTTGTCTCAAAATGGACGCGTTAGACGCATATAATTTTTTTTGACGCGTTTGCTGTATGCACATACGCACGCATCATGCATTGGGTTTATCTTTCTTCTACCCTCTGATAGATGTGTTCACAACGATCTCTAACCAGTTACACCCTAGTTATAATAATTACCTCTTTTAGATTGAACATCATCCACAATTGATCGCAGCTGTCATATTCCCATAGACTTTCCAGTCGGTCTCTTTTCGAAAGGGGCTACGATCAATTGTGGGTGATGTTCAGTCTCTATGAAAACGAAAATCCCCTACTACTCATCAGTCATCAGTAATCAACCTCGTTTGATTGGGCACTTGCCAGGCGTGGACACGTTCGCCTCATGCACGGTAGGCAGATTGGATAGTTGTGTTATTGGTGGCTGCCCAGACGCGTAGTATGTGTGTGATGTGGCGATCTGTTTATTATCCTGATTCGTGACTCTACCTGTGGGTTGAACGAGATGATGTTATCAAAATAAACGGTAGTCACAGTTTTGTCGAACTTTAAACATGCGAGTACCATTGGGCAACGATGAACAGGTTGACTTTAATGAAGTGTGGTTGTCTGAAATCGATTTGTTGTTGTCATTTGGTTGCATAGCCTCATATTTGCCATGTCTAGCACGGATATAATTGTCTTGCAGATAGTGTATTGTGCCACCGAATAACGTTTTTGTTGTGTTGATTCATCAGACAAGCAATTCCAGCGGTCGAATGTTGAGTAACCGAAATGTTTTCAGTAGCAGCAAGATGAGCAATCCACTGGGAGGGTTACAATCTAAACAGTATTCTTCTAAGAGATTTAACAGAGTTATTTTGTTGAGAATGGGTCGTTCGTCTTATGACAGAGCATACCTTTTTTGGTCATAACCGGCGTTTGACCTAGGTGTATGGCTGTGATCTTCTCGGTCGAGATCAGCACTCGACTGAATTGCGCACGACCGGCTTCATGCACTCGGTCTGTCAGTCAGATCCTACCTGTGTTCAAACCATCTTGCTGCTCCGTTTTCGGTCCACCTTTCACTCGGTCTTAACCTATTTCTGTTCTCTGCTGTTCATATTCTTCCTGTTGCCTACTGATCGATCAAGTTTAGTCTGCAAGTGACCGTTCCCACGACTGCATTCTCCTTGTGATTGGCACATCGTTCAAGTAACCCGATCTGTAAGTAATTACACCAAACCGGAAGTCTAAAATACCGGAAATGAAATCTGTAACACGTAACCGGAAATAAGTTATTAAATGGTATACAGGGAAATGAAATCAAGATCTGGGGATATTTTTTACAGGTAGTGGTTAGTGTCAGCTTAATTTTTCCACGGATATCTGTATCACTGTTACCACATAAAGGCACTAAGTCTGTGGAGCTGGCAGTCAACATACTCGGATTCTAACTATTGAGAACATTGGCAGTGTTTCTGTTTGCAATCCTCATCCCACTTAAAGGATGGCTTTTGATATTGGAGGCTATCAAGCTGTTGAACAGTTTTGGAGGGAAACCAAATATTTTATTTAAATCTAAGTGATATTTACGTTTACCAGTTACGCCTGTTGTTACCCAGGTTACGAACTAAACATCGTCAGTTTTGTCAATTCTATCCTGCCAGTGAATGTCTCATGCGGACTGCTCTACTGTTAGCAAATGCATCCTACTTCGTTGAAATAGACTTTTGTATCCGGGTCATCTTGATCATCTAATCGGAACGTACGTATTGACGACGTTGGTCGTCGCTCACAGTGGTCAGCGCATTACAGGTTCACTGTAACATTTAGCTAGTAGATTCCGTTAGGCTATCGAAACTGGGATTTACAATTTGATTTGTAAGAGTCACTTTGAACGTTTCGATGAGAAGAGAACATCTGTTCTTTGTCATTTGGTTCAAATACGATGGGCCTGTGCTCACTACACCTATGAGGAGCATTTTTCTCAAATCGTCAGTCGTAATTTTTTTACTTACTGTAATGTACTCTAGCTTGATTAGTTTCTTCAGAACCTTTCAACACGTGGACTCTGTGGCATTCTCAATTCAGTAGGCATTCACAACTGCATCAAATAGTTCAGGGACATACAGTATTCGTTTAGCGCGAACCTCACTATCATCGTAGTTCGTCTCAGAGTAATTAAGCTTACTCACGAGGAAGATCTGTGAGAAGCACGGGGAGTTAAACTATGTGAATGACGTCATTCGATAGATCATACTGACCATTCAAGTGAGTGAATGGTCAGGATGCACATTGATTTCAGACGAACTTAAAAGAACCGAGTCGTAAATAACCATGCCATCGATTTTCGCGGACTAGCGATCACGACGATACAATTAATGTGTGATCACCACATGAACTAGCGAACTTACTAGCACGACCGTACATATTATGTTTACCTTCATGTCCTTATAGTCTATTGCATACGGCACTTCTGTTATGGCGGCGGTTGGTTGACCCAATACACCGCATACTTCTGGGGACTTACTTCATTTTGCTGAAAAGAGATGTAGCGTTAATGTATGCTTAACTGCGTAGTGCTCTATGACTTTTTCTTCCCAGGAGACTGGTCGAATTCGACTAGTTCCGTGTTTATGTTGCCACCTCCAATGTAGGCGACGGTTGCATCTTGTTCTGTAAGGGTGTTGAGGTGAGGGTGAAGATAACTCACGATTTTAGGGTTGTATTGGCAAAAACTGCAGAATATCATACAACTCACGAAGAATCTATCTGATTTTTCATAATCAGTCTGTACGACGACTGATTTTCTCTTAAAACTGGTAGTGAGTGATACGTCACACCAATAAGGCATAATCAGCCATATGTTGAGTTGAAAATTTAACACGTGAAATCTTTGGGTCGTGGATTTTGTTAGCATGATTGCTAGTGACCTCGGGATATTGTTGAACAATACACTTGTGCCTCCCATCTTGGGCTGTGAATTCACATAGACAAAATGAAACCCTTTATGACTCATTGATGTGTGGATTTATTCTGGATGATTCAGCTAGGCTGTCTTGAATGGTCTGTCACAGCACCACAGTTGTAATCACTTCACTTTTGTCACTGAAGGATGCTCTAGGCCGCCTTGGAAAGTCGCTGTATTTTTGCTCGTTATTCAATCGACTTCGTCGTAACAGTTTAGGAGTTCCTAATATCCAACGTTGTAAATTAACTTCAGATGCGAAAGTAGACGAGTCTTCGAATGATCTCTGTTTTTTCTTCTTTTTTTGTTCCAGAGTCTTGTTATGTTCAAATAGTATCGATTGGTCTTTGGTCAGCTGGCTATTCTGGACAGCTACTTCTCAGTTTGCTTTGCGTATAAATCGCCACTTTAACATAGAAAACTTGTGTCGCTTTCTAATTTTCGTTTGGAAATTGCGTCTTTGAGTTTGGAAGATTTGGTTGTAAGTTCAATAATAAAACGGGATTTTTTACTTTTTCAGCTGTGGCTCGGATTTAACGACGGGTGTTGAAGAGGCTCAAAGTTTATTGGAAAATCAAATCTTTCTTGGCCTCGTCAGTTTACAGTATCAGGTGAACACCCATGTTGTGGACACAATTCAACATCTGGGACAGTCATGCATTCGGTTTGTCTATTTTTCTCGTGTGAGTAGATGAATCTCTTTCTCTGATCTGCGAAACTCATGGTCACCTGTTCAGTCCTGGTTATTACTGTTACTTGGGTTTCAGCTTCTACGAAGTTTTTATCACTGTCGTATAACTATCACATCATCATCATAGACAGCAATACATCAATGGTTCACACTGATGCCTAACTGTCACACAACCACAGTCATGTATAGGAAGAGAGAAGAAAAAAGGGAAAGGAGAGGGGACTTAACCACTAAATATATTCAAACATAAAACATCAAGGTGCCTACATCTTGCAAACAAACAACCGAGCTATAAATGAAAGTAAGGCGTCATCAGCAAGGCAGTTTCCTGTATTACTGTCTAGCAGTTCCACTGAATCTATGATTGTAAGTAATGTTCAACTAAAGCATTCATGTCGTTTATCTAATTTTCCCAGCTGCTGAGCAGAAGTCTACTGCATCTTGTGTGTTCCGGTATGTTTTTTCGGACTGATGCAGTAAGATTCCAAAAACCATCCAGACGTGAAAGCTGTGGTCAAATGTAACTTATGTTCAGTTGCATTACTCGATAAACCATGTATCACATTGTTGTTCCGACAGTTACAACGAACAATGGATAATCAGCCCAGATTCATGGTGTACAATGCGTCTAACTACTAAACTTGACAGTCAGCACTAATCTATGTCAACAGCAAAGGATTCTGACGGGCATTTTATATATATATATATATATATATATACATATTCATCTTCAATATATAGTAAATTCACAACGTATTTCCCAATTATTGTATTACACTAACATTTCAGACAGCATCATTAGCCATACATGTCGTCCTTCCTTAGATCAGTATGGTATTTTGAGTCGCTGGAAGCACACTTCAATTACTATGACATCGATGTCGTTTGTTTGCACATAGCTGGTTGTTTGGCAGCTGTATTGTTTTTTCTAGTCGACCCCGAATTCTACATTTAGTAGTTTTGTCTCTAAACTTTTATTGTTGTTGTATGCTAAGTAATTTGGTCAAGACAGAGAGAAGACATATATCGCGAGATGTTAATATTTCGGTTTACCCTCATCAGCCGCCAATGTAAAACTAGCAATTTTTATTCAAACTGCGTGTAGCAACATCAACTGAACAAACCAGTCACCTATTTCTGACCTTTCACGCGTTAATAGTTCGATCAAGAACATCAATTGCGTCAGCGTTTTCTGTGTACACAAAACTGGCCGAAGTTGTTTGATCAGCATTTCCCCGCTAGTTAGTTAATCGCCACTTTCGGTAAGTGATGCAACAAACGGTAAAATGGCATACAGCCCACCTGCTCAACCCGACAAAATCGAGGCTATGAGATGACATCAGGTTATTTTCCCTGAAGATTCTCCGTCTTGCGGGCTGATTGCTGTAGTTTTGTATCTACTTTACACGAGCGAGGTCTGTCAAAAACGAGTGATCAGCTAACATTTTCCGTTTGAGCAGACCATTTACTGATAATCGTTGTTCACAATTGAAAGTGGTTGAGCGTTCAGATTTGATGATTCGGTCGTGCTTAATGTGAAGTCAATGGCGCAGTGGTAAAGACAGTTGTCTCATGAAAGCGTGACCGGAGTTCTAATCCAGGCTGTGGCAACGATCTGCACTAATGGTGAGCTCTAATGAGAGCAAAACTCGAGTCCAGTGCTTCTTTCCGAAAAGGGCCGATTGGAAAGTCTACGGGATTGTGGCAGCTACGATTAAATATGAGTGACGTTCAACTTGAAATCAGTAGACCATATTTTAGAACCAAATGACAAAACCGAATTCACTAACGCAAAGTGCGTTCGCCCCATTTCATGAACACTTGTGCGTGTTCTGTCACTGCACCTCGTACCACATTTCTGTACACTATTCCAGTCTTTAAACTGCAACTTCTCACATATTTGCTTCCTTATCTGTAAACATTTACGTATTTGTCAAATTGTTCACTGGTTCTAATATGCTATCATTCAAGATGAGTGCAGGCACATGCCCTTGCCAATCTTAAGCTAGTTTCCTTTTTTTCGAAAAAAAATTTTTTTGATAAGTGAGACAATCAACACTGGTTTCCAACAAGTTTATCCAGCTTTCTGTTTTTGATGTAGAGAAATGATTTGATAGATATACTCATGCTCAGAAGGGAGATTGTCTCTTGTTTTTCTTACCTACAGTTTTCAGAGTATACTATACCTAACACATATCACAGTGGTTAGAATCCTCAATTATTAGTATTCCTTAAGTAAAAGCACTAGACTGTTTCCTCTCGGCATATTTTGCATACGTATACGGTTTTTTTTATGTTAACTGTTTTTCCGTCTCATATCTTGCCCCATACGCAACTATTCGACTAGATAAAAGTGTGAGCAAAGTCCTTAGAAATCCGAAGTGAAAACTGAATATTATGGTTTGTTTATTCCATTTGGCGATTCGTCATTACAACTCTAAGAATCTAGTTTTTCCGTTCCTAGGTTTTGGTGATTATACTAACGTGTTTTATCGCGTTCTTTCCGTTTGTATTTGCACTATGTCAATTTTGTGTTGCGTTCCTCAGGTTTGTTGTGTCTACGTATGCTAATTAGGCTACTTGTTTATTCGTCCTATCTTACCTTTTCTGATCCGACAATGTTCATGCAAAATTCGGGTCGACAGGAAAATGAACTACGCAGCCGTGTTTTCGCCGAACGTCTTGGTTTGGAATGTGGTTGGAATTGCCATATTTCGCTGGCCAGTCCGACCATGAACGCGCATTCGCGGAGATCGTCCGCCAACAGTGAGGCTCGTCTTCGTAAAACAAGCTCAGGCACACGTTAGTTTGTGGGTATTTCGTTCATGTATGGTTTCAACTGTTGTATCACAAAACACTTACCACTGTGTTGCAGGTCACTTATAGACTGTTGTGTCTCATAGGCTCAGAAACTAACTATTAATATCCTGTGTTGTTGCGCGTAAACCAGTCAAGAGTAACAATCACACACAAACGTGGATACAAAGCGAACACGAGTGAAAGAATAACCGTTATGGGTGACGAGAGCAAAATGTAAATCTATTACTTTTTTTAGAAGGAGGCTAGCTGGAATATCTGTCTGAATTCGGAAACTGCAAGCGAATGTGAGTGATGTTCAATTCAGACTTATCAACTCCTCGATTGTTCATCAGCAATCACATGGTTAGTCGAGCAGATCAGTGGAAAATGACGAACACATGAACAGAGCAAGTCAAACAGTCGAATGGACAACACGCGTAACGCACATTTATCGGGACACAACATAGACTAAGGTGATCAAAACACCTGAAGCTCGAACACCCAACTGCGTGTTTAATTATTCATATTGATATCATTTGACTGTCAAGATGTCAGACATGGTACGGGATGAATACAATGTTGTCTGTTTGCTTACGTGCACGTAATATGTCTGTTCGATAAGTTTACTTTTGGTTTGGGAGATGCGAATGCGCATTTCGACTTATCTCTGTTATACTTTGATAGAACATAACAGTATTCCCATTTAGACTAGGTGGCTGATGACAATCACTACACAGGGTCTTGGATAATCTTTATTTATGACTTTAATATATTTTTATTAGTTCAACATTTGATCTACTTTTGCCTTGTTGTTTGATAAATCGTAAAATTTTGGTTGTTCAGGATCGTATAAACTGCCTACCTTCAGTTTGGGATCTTACTGATAGGTTTCACGCTTTTACTGAGAAGTTTTTACACATACCAAAGCGTTGGTCACTGCACTCTAACCCTCCTATCCGTTCACTTCCATTTCTATTGTGTACTCTGGCAACTTCTGCATCCTTACATTTCGTTTGTCCTCATTGGTCAGTGTTTCTCAACCATCTTTGTTGATGCAATGCATTAGCGGATTGCATTGACACTTTACTACTGTATGTCATATAGTTTATCAACAGACGAAATGATTATTCGAGAGACAAAGGGACAAACGTGTTTTCAAGATCTCACATTTATAGGTTAAATTCTAGTAGTTTAGTGCAGTTAAAACTAAAACAGATTCTTTTTCTTTACCTAAGTGATAGTCCATTCAATCAAAAACCACAGCTTTCATCATCAGACGGCAAACGATGTGTATGCAATATTTTATCCTGTTAATTTCTACTGACCTGATACTGAAATCTCGAAATCTTGTGTTCGTCACCTTGTCTTCCTAATGTAGCCGTGGGGATAATGGGAAAATAATTAGGTGATAATAGGAAGAAAGGTGAATGGACAGAAGGAAGAAAGTAGAGTCTAGTGCTGGAAATCTTTAAAAATCTGTATTCAACTGATCAGTCCTTCTGCAATCATAAACACACAGGTGCGCATGATGTTCCTGACCTATGCTGCTACCTTGGCGAGGGGTTGGGGCATGTGTACTGCGGGCCATGATGACTAGGACTCCGGTCCTTCCAGGTGTGGCCATGCCAGACAGGCCAAAGGGGAGCAGTCAGACGAAAAGCAGTTACACTCATAGGATTGTATGTCGCACTACTGACCGCGTAGGAGTGCTTAGGTAGTGAGGCACGATCCTATAGGCATACAGCAGAACTACTTCTATAGTTGCGGCATTGATGTTTTCCGTATCAGGAAGAAGGGGGTTAGAAAAGGTACCCTCAAACAAAGGACACTCTGATCTCCCAACAGTTGACCATGATCGCCGGCGCATTATCCAATACGGTCGAAAAGCATCCGGTGTCATCCAAAAGCCCATTGTCGATTCGGGTACATCTACTGCGCGCAGCGGTGCTCAGAATGTGATATCAATGTCTTATTCACTGCGTCCTCGTACTGGGGAAGCCCCTCACTGCCAAGTGAGTCAGACTCTTGAGTCATTGGCTCCGAGTGCTGTCCCACAAGAAAACCATCTACCCTGTTGTCTCACAGGTCAGACTTTTGAGTCAGAGACTCGGGTTGGGGTCCCTCAAGTCAACCCCCTTCCTCGGCATCAAAAGTTATCAAAAGTTATCGTCCTCCCGACAGTGACATTATTCACCCAACACAACCTCCTCCTACTGTTTTACCCCTCATGTCTTCTGCTTTCCATGTGCCTTCAGGCGGAAATTGTTGTCTGAGACCAAAACAACTGGTAAACATTGGCGCCTTTAATGTCCGCACTCTCCGACAAGTTGGTCAGCAATCTGCTCTTGCTAGTGCTCTCTCAAGTCTTGGTATTGATGTGTGTTGTGTGTCGGAGACGCGAGTCTACGATTCTTGCACGGTTATCCATTTGAGCTCACCTCTAGATAACTGTCGATTCAAGCGCTTCTCTCTCAGTGTTTCTGGTGACGCCGAAGGTGAATCTCGCGGTCAAGCTGGAGTGGGAATCGCACTGAGTTCCAGAGCAGAACAATGCTTGCTGGATTGGATCTCATTGAACAGTCGCTTGTGCGCTGTCAGACTCAATACATCGGTAAAAGTCTGCCGACGCAAATCAGAAAGGCGTTGTATATTCACTATATCGTCGTACGCTCCGACGGACAACTGTTCGGATGCTACCAAGGTTGAGTTCTATGAGGCTCTTGTTGACCTTCTGAGGCAAATTAAACACTCAGACATCATTATACTAGCGGGCAATTTTATTACTCAGCTTGGTCGTCTTTCTCCGGACGAGAAGCGATTAGGAGGTATGTTTGATGTTCGGGCACAACGCACTGATAATGGCGAAAGACTGTTGCAGCTGTACGCATCTCAGGGTCCCTACATTTCGAGCACCGCATTTCAACACAGTAAGAAGCACAGT
>JTDE01021875.1:24963-37591 GCA_014338405.1 Paragonimus skrjabini miyazakii | reverse complement strand
GAGGTCAATGGCGCAGTGGTAAACACGGTTGCCTCCTGAAAGCAAGGCCGAAGTTCTAGTCCCGGCCGTGACGGGCTCTAATGAGAGCAAAACTCGAGTCTAGTGCCTCTGTTGATCGAAAGAGGCCGAGGGGAAAGTCTGCCGAAATGTGACAGCTGCGATCAATTGTGGATGATGTTCCATCTAATAGAAAACCGAAACCCTCTACTGCTCGTCAGAAAAGCATTTCTAAAACTGAGAAACTTGAAGCAGCAGGGTTTGTTTGACTCCTTCACACTCGAACTATTTCGGCTAATTAGAATCACAATTCTGGGTCTATTCAGTTTACCGAGAGTTCACAAGGAAAGACGGTCATTGCACTCGATTCTTGTTACATGCAACCTTCCGTATCATTCGATGACCATTGGCTGAAGTGTTTACTAAAATCCGTGCGAATAGACGTCGTAATGCACTCGCTAACAGGTACTTTTGAGTTCTTCGTTCCTGTCTGGTCTATGAGTGTTGAAAACAAGATGTACATTTTCTGTTCACTTGTGGAAATCGTTGACTGTCTTACGGGTATATTCGTTCCAAAGGTTTAAATGTGAGCTTACCGGAGGGTATTCAGCTAGTCGATATTAACTTGTACTCAGAATATACAGTTTCAGATTGATGGGGAAATATACCGTCAGAAGGATAGCACTGCGATGGAATCACCTCAAGGCCTACCGTTATCAGATATTTTCATATTGGAAAGTATTATGCTTCGGGTGGTTATTAAATGTAGCGCTTTTTATAAGAAGTACGTGGATGCTGTTGTCTGTGTAGTTGACGAAACTGTGGAAATGGATGGCTTACTTTCTGAGGTGTACACAACGCGTCCTAATCTCAGCATTACACTTGGGACCGAGAAAGATGAGCGGATAGTCTTCCTGAATGTGGCACTGTATCGTCGTGCAGACGGTTCAGTTCAGAGAATTATTCAGTTGGGGGAGACTTTCAACGGCCAGTATACTTATCTATCGCTAGTTCGAACCCAGCCGAAACCCTGACTTTGCACAATCGGGTCTCATCTAAAAAAACGTACTTATGAGACAGCAAAGGAACCTCATTCGCAGTTTGATACACAGAACTATGAAAATATAAACTGATGACATCATTGAATTAAAACTAATGTTTTTACAACACATTTGCAGAGAACCCCTAACCCAAAAACCTTATTGATGGGCACATGGAACTGACAACATCGGGAGTTAAACTTCCATTTGCGTTAAACGATAAAATCGAGGCGTTAGCTGAACTGGTAACTCGTAGAAGAAATGACGCAATTGAAGTGATTTACAGTCCGGCACAACTGCGAGTCTCCTTGATATCCTACCCGATAATTTGTGCACAATTCAAAAATACGTTACCTAAATGTATGACCTCATTTTGTGTTTACTGTTTCACATGCTCCTGTCTAGCAGGTTATGTCGATCACACAACTAGGCGCTTTTTTCAAAGAACACGTGAACACTACCCAGCTAAAGGCGAGGTGGGGTTAATTTTGAGTGCTGTTGTGGAGCATCTCGTTGATTCAATATACCAAGTCTCACTGGAAGTGGCTTTCCACTCCATTTATCGTTTATCCAACCGTCAGTCCAAAGAAGTCAGAGTTCCTATTCTAATCACCGCGGCAGCGACTGCAGTTCGGTTACGCAATCCACAATTGTGCACCCAGAAAAAGTTTGTTCAGACCTTACGGTTACGATGTCCCCTCGTTACTCACGTGGCACCTCCGGAGGTCAATTTGATCACTTCCTCCTATTCTGAACCATTCAGTATAAACGTGCGACAAATTACTCTCGATTTTGCTCGCTTGACAACCATGATAATGTAGAATGTTATGTTATTGACCGGATGATGAGCAACCGAAATCTTGTCTTCGTGGTGTTGAGTTAATACGTTCATATTTTTTTTGTCAATCCTAACACTACAAACGTTAGTACACTGGATCCACAAACTTTCTGAATTCAGTTACAGTCCTCTTTAATAAATGCGTTCATTGGCTTACATAACTACTACATGTCATGTGTGTTGGGTGAAATAATGTTTTCCGGTGTTTTCCGTACACATGTCTACGTGTGACTACGCATGATCATCGGACTACTTACTGACCAAATGTGCGAAAATGCCATCGATTAATTTGTTGAACAAAGTGATGTAAAGTTTGTTGTGCTTGGGTACTGGCTGTTTGTCCTGATCTGTTTATGGTCTAATTCTTTCATTACACCCGTCTCCGTGTTAATTTGTTTCTTGTTGATCGACTTCCCTTTTGGTTACATTTGAGACACGAGGTGATTCAACCTTGACTGGATGTGACTTCTCATGCATATCGATCAACTGTTGGGCTAAACTGAACCTTATGGCTAACGCCAACTGAGTCATTTATACCAGTCAGACCAGTGAAATGGAATTAGGCTGGACCCCTTTTCCGATAGGCGCTCATTGTAGTTGTAATATAATGTTCCTTTCCACGTTGCTTTACGTTACGGGTTTGGGTCAAGAAACTCATATGTTCTGTTCTCTATACCTTGATGTTCTGACAGTGTCACCGTTTAGGGTTAACATTTTTTCTTTTTAAATTTAAATGCCGTTTGTTTTTTGTTTCGTTTAATGGGGTTTGCCACTAGTGTAGATCTCTGTCTGAATCAGGGATTTCACCTCGATTCCTGTGTTCGTAAATATGCTGTGTTGTTCCCTGTTTAGCTGCGACAAAAGCTTTAGTGATGGTTACACTATTCGAGTTTGCATCCCTCGTTTGTTTGTTGAAATTAATTGAAGTTATGTAATTTGCTCAACCTCAAGGTCTGACAAGTTGCATCTCTTATAACTCACACTTCTAATACCAGGTTCTGCCATCGCTTTGTGCAAATTAGTGCCCCAGCTCTAATCACTGTCTCAAACCTCTGGTTTGATATTATTCCATTGATGGACGTCTCTGTGGCCACGCAACAGACTATGGGGTTGTCATGTTTTACAAATGGATGTACTCTTTGTGTATACGCACCACAACTCATTAGTTTCACACGCCCAGTCGTTTGCGAGCACTGCAATCTAGAGAGGCTCACTCGCTAGCACAGTTAACTTACTGGACTACGTGTTATGCACCGGAGGTTAGCAGAATGTGTTCATGTAGACACATTTTTCTACCCGTATTCATGCATCTCCATTCTTTTCTTCCGCTTCAATTCTCCATCGTCTTGCCATCAAGTCCCGGCTTCCTTGTGGTATTGCGAACATACGACCTCATTTGGCAACTGTAGACAACGTTCCACTGCAAGTTTCGTTGTTCACGGATTGCACACCGCAAAGTAAGTTGACCATTAATCACGCCAGTCACGGTTCTGTCTGTGGCGTTCTAGGGTGTGTTATCTGGTGCAAGCGAAGCAGTGCTGATTTATCGGCCGTTATTTCTTGTCTGTTCAGCCTAATCATTTGGGGCTGCTAAACTGATGCGCATGCATTTGACGCATTATTTTGTTTATGCCCATGCTCTTTTCTCCTCCTTGTCAGCCACCCAGGAGATGATCACCATCCTTCAAGAGCACGGAGAAACCGTATGCACGATTGGAAGTTGTTACTCAATGGATACCATCCGTTTGTTGGCTCAAGGAGATGTTGCTATCGCCGTCCGTCCATTGCTTCCACAACCATGCACAGTTTTCTCCGAATTCCCTGTCCACGATACACAGCGCACACTAAACGCAAGTTCGCACCGTCTGTATATCACTACTATTTGCCTCTGTGCCTCTTTTGGTTCACCTTTGCATTTCAGCCTAAGGTGTCCAAAATAGCACGATTTCATTTCTCAGTTTTTCAGCTCCGGGCTCAGGCCTGCATTGTTCGACGCGTACCGTCTTGTTTATTAGTTTGGTGTCTATTGCGTCCAAGTTACTCACTGGTCTCAGTTTACGTCGGCTCACTAAGTCCACAGGAAGTCAGTTGCGCGAAAACCAGGCAGGATTTCGTTCCGGTCGGGGGTGCGTTGATCACAGTTTTACCTTGCGACGGATCTTAGAATATCGACACTCTTATATACAGCCGACGGTCGTGGTCTTTCTGGGTCTAAAGGCTGCTTTCGATTCAGCTTCTCGTAACGCTCTCTAGAGCTGTCTTCTTTGCGAGGGAGTACCAGGGTAATACGTGAATCTGTTGAGATCACTATATGCTCACTCTGCAAGCAGGGTGAGGATTTATGGACATCTGTCTCGGACGTTCATCACTTCTAGTGGTGTTCTTCAGCGGTGTCCGATGTCCCCCTTCCTGTTCAATTTTGTAATGGACGACATTCTGGAGGGTGCGCTTCGTGAATCCATTGGGCTTGGTGTTGTGCTTCTTCCCGGCGCTAGACTGATCGATCTGGAGTACGCGGACCTTATTGTCTTACTTAGCCCCTCTGCTGAAGACTTGCAGACCATGTTAAACAAGGTGAGTGACTAGGCTGGTTTGTATGGAATGTACTTCGCATCTTCAAAGTGTAAAGTGCTGATTCAAGACTGTGGCATTTCCACTCCTACTTTCTTTATTGCGGGTAATCCGCTTGAAACTGTGGACAATTTCACATACTTGGGTAGCACTATCTCGTCAACCTGTAATATTGCTGATGAGATATCAGCAAGGATTGCAAAGGCACGAGCTGCCTTTGCCAAACTGCGTCATCTGTGGCGTCGAAAAGACGTTCGGTTATCGCTGAAAGGAAAAGTATATAATGCCTATGTATGTTCTGTTCTGCTCTATGCTTCGGAAACCTGGCCTATCCATAAGGAAGATATCAACAGACTTGCTGTGTTTGACCGTCGTTGTCTCCGTCAGTTGGCCCACATTAAGTGGACTGATCCCGTGAGTAATGTGGCAGTTCGCCGGCGCATATTCCGGAACGCTCGGGATGCGCGATCAATTTGTCAACTACTCATGGTGCACAGCTTGCGATTGTCTGGTCACGTACTTCGTATGTCATCTTGTCGTTTACCGTACCGAGCATTATATACAGAGACCACCAACAGTTGGGCGAAACCACATAGTGGTCAAGCAACAACGTGGTCACGAAATATGAAGACCCCTTACTGCTCCACTGAGTAGAGTGGGTAGGTGTCGCCTGCGTGGCTGGGGTCCTCGTTTGGACTAGTTTTGCCAGATTAATGCAGACAAAGATGAACTGAGTCGCCCATTTTCTTTTTGAGGTGTAAAATCGTAAACTATTATGCGCCAGGGTGATGGATGTAGTACCTAAAACAAAACTATTTGACTCCCCCCTCCCGACGATCATCCACTTTGTATATAATTTATAGTAATGTAATATTATGACTCTCTGAAATTAGCCTGTAGAGCGGTTAGCATCTGTTAGGTTATTTACATCATTTGTAGTTTTGAGTTTGCTGTCAAATTGATGATTCGCTGAAGTTTGTTCTGCTTCTTTGACTACAAGTTGTTGATCGTTAATCGTTTAAAGCCAAACCCTAACCAATTGCAAAATCTCTTTTCATACTTCCGGGTTTCATCTTTTCTGTGTTCCACGCCCAACTTTACGATGTTGGACATTATTTCTGATGAGTAATTGACGTTACTTCTTCTGAACGTCATTTTTTCCTAACATCTGTACTGTTCTCTGCATGACGCCTCTTTCTGTCTGCTTTTTCTTGGTACATTATTTACTCCTCTCCTGTTAGCTATAACGGACTCTCGTTTTGGACACCTTCGTGATTATCTCACCATCTTCCAGACTGAGCTCTCGTTTCCTGTTGTTCGACCGAATCGATCATCGAACCCAATTAGCTACTCTGTTTGTCAACCTTGTCTATCTTACTTGCATCCGTGCTAACCTCCTCTTTTCTTTTGTCATTGATATGCTAATGACCCAGCTGTTTTCAACGAACGGTTTGCCGTTTATGAACTTTCTGTTCTCGATCCGAGTCTTACTTGGCTTTGCTTTATTTGAGATTCCTTTAGTTACACTGTTCAGTGTTTATTCGACTCCACGCATTAGTTTGCCCACAGGTTCTGTACACTTTGAGTTTCCATGGAGAATGGCGATTGATATTTACATCTTTTATTTTATTTATTCTTGTTCTGTTTAGTACCGTTTAAACCCATTCGGTTTCGCTACTGTTGTCATCTCTCGTTTGTTCGTATTCACTAACCGTTTTATTGATCCGTTTCATGTTTTGATCTATCGACTACGCACCATCGACCACTCTGCGGTTGTACAGAATCGTTAGGTACCTGAAACTGGCCCACCCCTTAGATACCACTCGTTTGTGTCGGGATTCGTTGATGTCAGAAAGGTGGCATATTACGCCTTCTGTTCTACTTAGTCGCCTAACCGGCTTTATCGAACAGCATGGCGAGCGAACTCGTGTGAATACATTGGTCTATGGCGTGTACGTACCTTTTAGCGGACTGTTTTCACGGCCACTTCGTGATGATATGCTCCTTTGTTGATGGGTTATGACTTAGAAAAGTTGTCAACATTTCATCTCACCCCCTTGGTCATTTGGGATTTGACATATCCCTTCATCCGGCTATTTAGAAAATGATTATTTTCAGTGTGTATGCGTTTATTGGTAGGTCACTTCCCAAGAATCGCGCATCGCACTTACCTGTGGGCTATTCATCGTGACTGTCTGTGTTTCAATTTGTGCTTCGGGACAATAGCTGTGTCATCTGTTGTTACCCTTCGCAGTTATAATCATAGTTTTAAATTTACGAGTACAGGTTTTCCCGAAATTCTCTCCTTCGGTTATGATCAAAGTCCATAATTGGGAATGTGTGTGTGTGTGACTTTGTCTGCTACCTTGTCGTGGTGGTCAGGCTTGTGTGCTGTTTTGATCCGGCGGGCTATGCTGTCTAGGACTTCGGTCCTTCCAGGTTCAACCATGTCAGATTGACCGAAGGAGAGCAGCCAGACAAAAAACAGTTACGCTCGTTGTGGACGCTGCCAGTGTGATGTGTTTTGGTTCGGATTGATGTTTGTTCATGTCTGGTATGACCTTTATGTGTTTGTGACTTGTTTGTCGCTGCAATAGCCGTATGATCTTACGTGAGTGTGATGATTTTATACTGTGTGGCTCCCGAGCCTAGTCGTAAGTATTGCAATTTGGTTGTTGCGGGCGGTTGATGTTGTTGAGTTTGTTTGTGTGCGTCATCCGCTGCCTTTTAGTACAGACTTTTGAGCCAAATGCTTTGGTTGAGAGCCCTACTCGCCTTCCTGTCTAGGTCTGGGCGTCCTGGCAGTATCCTAAGCCCGTATAAACCATCACTACACAACACAAACCAAAGAACTGCATCGGCCGTCATACAGGATAGACCGGGTCGCTCTATCTGCCGTTCGCGACAGGGCGGATAGGCGAAAATATGCTACTGCTAAACCCTCTCCCTCCCATAGTGACCCTTCCTGGAACGCATCCTAGAGCAGACAATGCTCACCGAAGTCTCAATTACATGAAGTTCAACACGCCCGAGGACACAAGACGCTCTCCGTCGGGATACGGAATGTGCGCACGCTGCTGGATGGATTCAACACCATAGTACGGTCAGAATATCGCGCTGCACTGATTACCAGTGGAACTGAACTGTTATGGCATCAGCGTAACAGTCTTGAGTGAGACAGGGCTTGTAGACCTGGATAAGCCCCGAGAAACAGGTACTAAGTACACCTTCTACTGAATAGATTATCCTGTAGACGGTGCTCAGGAATATGGTGTTTGTTTCGTAATTGCTAACTGCATCAGTGTTTTAATGATAGGCGAGCCGCACGGCATCGGCCTCTGAATCTTGTCGATGCCCCTGGTACCCGACCGGAGTAAGTCTGTCATATTTCTTAATGTTTGTATTCTAATGGTGTGTCAGTCCGACGATACATTTCTGTGATGAGCTGTCCACCACAATCCGATTGACACCGGTGAGTGACCGACAGTTTGTTCTGAGTCATCTCAACGCGCGAGTTGAGTACGACTCTGTAGCCTAACCGGGAGTCCTCAGACCCCACGACATTGGTGCAGCTAACGAGAACAGTGATCATCTGCCTCACCTGTGTGCTACTCACAAGTTAGATATCACAAGCACCCGAATCTAGCTGAATGCGTGCAATATCACGACGCGGATACACCCATGACTAAGTAATTGTGCAGCAGTGTGACCTTCGCGAAGTGCGTGTCACGTGAGTGATGCGCTAGGCTGTGTTATAACCGTAAAGGAAACCGAAACGACAAATCAACATTTTACGACGAAAATCACACTGCGAGACTAAATCCTCGGACTTCCAATTTCCAAAACTCTCCAACCTTTCCAGCCAAGAGGCAAAGAGTCCAAAAAACATGAATATATTCGCGCCGTAAAAATGACTGAACTTAAAGACAAGGACTACTTTCCAACGTGTTACTGCCGTTCGTCTGAAAGACGCTCCCGTATCCACTTATCTTAAGGGTATGTGGCAGCAACTCAAAAAACAGATGATGGCCGCAATCATTGACACGATCGGTATCCAGCGCTCGAAACGACCGAACTGGTTCGACAACAACGCGGTTTTCTCAAACCTTATGCTAGAAAAGAACGCAGCGTTTTCCGCTTTCACCTTGGAATCGGATAACGAAGCAAAAAACGCGACACTTCTGGATGTTCGCCGTCGATTCGCCGAACGGCTCCGCGGAATCAAAACGGATTGATGGAAAAAGTAAGGTGAGTGGATGCAGGGCTACGCTGACGGCTGATAACATCTCGTTTAGAGCGATTTTCAGCCCATTCGTCCAGTTTACCAAAGTACTAGTTGATGGAGACTCTGGCTTCTCGTGCACTCAGCCAGAGGACAACATGAGAGTGGCGCAAGCATCTTAGCAACCTACTAAACCGTCCTGCTATAATTGATTGAGAGGGCGTGAGTAGTCTGCTACAACAAAATGTTAAAGCTCCACTTGCCCTCACTCCGGAGTTAGCATAGGTGCAGAAAGATACTACACCACTACGAAACAGATCAGCTTCAGCTGAAGATAGGTTAGCAGGAGGACTTCTGGAGAATGGCATCCCAGTTGCAGAACGAGCTTTGCTCCAGTTAGTTCACTCTGTCTTGGATCAAAATGTAGTCTCTCAATAGCTGCTCAAGGATGCCCCCATTGTACCTTTGTTTAAAGGTGGTATTTACGAAAAATGACCGGAAAGCTATCGGGACATTAGTCTGCTGAACTGCGCAGGCAAGATGTTTGCAAGAATCCTTCTGAACTGACTGAATGCGGACGTCTCGGAGGCCAATGTTCCTGAGGAGCAGTGTGGATTCTGGGTGAGTCGCTGTAGAATCGATTTAGTGTTTGCTGCTCGACAGATTCAGCAGGAGTATCAGGAATCCAACCAGCCTCTGTACATCCTCTTTCTGGATTTCACCAAAACCCTTGGTTCTCTGAGCTGTGAGGCGTTGTGGACGGTTCTTGATAAATTCGGATGTCCAAATCAGTTCGTCAGATTAATTGGAATGTTGCCTGTGGGTATGAAGACAAATGTAGAATCGTGTGGATCGATCTCTGATGATTTTGACATTGCCGCTGGCGTGAATCTGGATTGTGTCTTAACTCCAAACTTATTTGGTTTATTTTTGACTGACTTGTTATTGGTTGCTGTTCAGGACTCGGCAGAGAACAGCGTTGTGATTGAATCCCGTACGGATGGACAGCTGCTGAATATTCGACTTTTCGTCGCCCTATGCCGGCTACGTACATCGTCGGTTACGGCGTGCTATTTGCTTGCAATGGTGACGACTGACCGCGCCCCTCCGGAACGCGGCAAATGAGTGTGGATTGTATGTCAACACAGGCAAGACATTTTCTTTCTGCCTTCTACGGGCGGAGGTGCTGTTTCTGCATCTGCGCCTGAACTGTGCATCAATGAGGACACTGTGAATAGCTGTACAGACTTCTGCTACTCGGATAACAATTTGTCGGCAGATATGTCCGTGGACCGCGAGTTACGAGCTCGTTTAGGGAAGGCTATTGTTGTTTTCGGACGTCTTGAAAGACGCGTCGAAAAGAACCACAGCTTGAAGATGGCCACTGGGCTCTTTGTCTATCTCTCAATGGTGTTGTCTGCATTGCTGTACGACAATGAAACTTGGATATTGGGTCTGCGAAACGTATGTTGTCTGAACGGCTTCCTTGTGCAATGTCTGAGGCGCATCTTGGGTATTCTGTAGTCGGACGTCGTTCCGAACACTGAGGTACTGCGACGAGCGGACATGAACGAGATGGAAGCCCTGCTGGTGCTGAATCAGCTTTGTTGGCTAGGTCACATTCGACGGATAGGCGATGACCGTATTCCGAAGCAGCTGCTGTATGGACAACTGAAATTTAGTAATTGAAATCCTGATGATCAGAAGTTTAGATACCATGATGCTGTGCAGGTAACTTTTAAGCGTTGTAACACTGACTGTAGATAATGGAAAGACTTCGCATAGAACCGGGTGTCCGTGAGTTAAATGAACAGTTATTGCGCGGTCGATAAAGAAAGCGTGCGGTACGCAAGGGAGCCATCGGTAGTTATTTTTCTTGCGATAAGGATTTCAGTTTCTTGCTATCCTATCCATTAACAAACCAGTATTAGCCTGCTGGGCACAAAGCCTCACTCACACACTCCTTTGTCTTATTCCGTCGGATTTACACTGGATACGGTGTGTGTGTGGAACCGCTAGTGGTGCAGCGCAAACCACGTACGGTGATTGTTTGAAGCGCAGGCTTCCTTTGGCTTCGGTCACTGTGACAGGCTAACCTTAATGGGATGCCGCTAACCGTGTGTATTCAGGACTTGTGTAGAATCGCACGGGTTCACTATTACCTACAGAGCTCAGCGAGTCTTATCGGTTTATTCTGTTAGGAGGCGAATTCATCAAGACAACCTAATCAAGTCATCGGTCACGACTGATGAAATAATTCATCATAACAAACCAATCAGGTCATCGGTGACGGCTGACGAAATCAGTCACCAGCAAAGCACGGGTTTGCAAGTCGGCTAACCAGGAGGCGTGGGAGTGAACATGCGTGTCGCGCTAGCCTGAGGTACCAATCAGAGCGCAATGGCTATGGAATTGGCCCTACTTGGCCACATGGTCGTGAAGTGGCCTAAACAAGCGGACAGTGGTTCAACGAGTAAATGGCCATATTTGGCCACTATTTCATGCTATATATTTACAGGCATTTCATTCATTTGTCGAACTGAAAGTCGGCAATACAACGTGTTTTCCCGCAGTCGTGTTCTTCCTGACTCCGCACATGTAGACTGGGTGGAGCCGCGTAGCTGGGATCCAGGTATAGCAATCAAGCCATAATAGAAGGTTTGGCAAAGGAAAGGCGCGCTAATGCATACACCTCTTCGAGAAGCGAATCACCCCAATAAGCGGTCTTACATGATGTCTCATCTAGCAGTCTGAAACTATGCCATGATCATATTGTGTTGACGTATAATCGCCGTTGTAGCCGGACCGTCTGAACCATCACCGGAACCATGAAACTGACGGTTGCTAACATCATTTTCGGTTGAATCAGGGTTGATGTATTGTCAGTCTCTGTTCGATCAAACATCTTAGAACATTTGAATCAAGGCTCCAGTAAAAAATTCGTCAGAAGGGGTATAGATTAAAAACGAGTATAACTGAACATTACAAAAACATTCTCGCTTTTTCTGGTATCAATGCACTTCGTAAAATTACGAACGAACAAGATCAAATGCTGCTGATCGGACACCCAATTCATTGTTCTCTCAAACACCTAAATGAGCAGTACGCATAAAATAGGCCTCCTTTGACCGTCTTTCGTTTTGGTCAGCATTGTTTATGATGGTAACCACCGTACGATCAAGCCTCTTCGAACTTGTAAGTCGAATACACGAGGGGTAAGGTGACAAACTGATCTAATAGTTTATTCACTGCCTGTATTGTTCCCGCCCTTGGTCCATCACAACAAACACTATTTTCGAACTGTCTCTGAACGAAAAATCCAGTGGTGTTACATCCGTCAGTTTTGTTAGCGATTCGACAACTCTTCCTTTACCGATCCATGGCTGACGGATATTGACGTCGATATGATTCCGATCAACAGGCAAATAGTACGGGGCAACAGCATCCTGATGTGACCGAACAGTCTGAGGATTTCAAGTCGATTTAGTACCGCAGTTACATTCTCCTCTGATAGCGGCTGACAACAACACTGTAATGTAAAACAAAACCTGGTTGTCTAAGAATTACAGTATCACTAGTTACATTTTCACTGAGGGAATGTGACGGATGTTTGTTCCCAGTATTCATGTCCAAACCATAAGTTTAGAGTTTAACTGTCTCCGAATTGCATAGAATCGGCGGGAGTTAAATGTTTCCCAAACAGCATCTTTCTAACGAAACTATCAGGAAAAAGAGTTGAGTGAACTCTACTGTTAACCAGTTGCCATGGGCAGAACGCCTTGAGTATCTTTTTGATGCAATTCTCTAGAGGTTTTCCCAGGTAAAGACTTGAAGTGACACCTGTACAATGCACTCTGGAGCCAACCAGCGAATACATTTTACTCTTCGAATAATCTCTTGGCTGATCAATCACTGTTGATGGTCGGCACATGTCGCGGAGCATCATGGACGCATCCATGC
>JTDE01021875.1:0-17072 GCA_014338405.1 Paragonimus skrjabini miyazakii | reverse complement strand
GTCGTCGTTAACACGATACCAAACGTAGAAGTGTGTGATGATTTATCATCTCACTACCATGACTGAACTCTGACTTTACTCAAAATCATGTCTCCAGGGCAGCCTATCCATCAAACCATCACCTTCACATACTTTTGTAAAACTGGACGTGTGATCACTTCGGTGCTTAAAATAATATTCGAATTCCAACGCCCAGTGGGCCTCGAAATTTTGTGTTAATATTATCATCAAATGCAATGTTTAGCCGTGTTTTCGTTGGCTTTTTTGTTTGCGTATTTCCATTCATACTATTTTGTTTCTTTAATTGATTTCTCCATAATATAAGTAGCATAACTGTTTCGTTCTTACACCCAATGTGAACCCGATGTGCTTACCTTATTCTTTGTCAACATTGTGCAACCGTTGTAGCATCATAAATTTTGGTTTCTCCGCTGTTTTTCCCATTTAGTGTCTCTGTTTGCTTCACTCGGCTGACTGTGCTGGTAGACATCGTGAAAGATATTGTCTATTCTCAACTCATTCTCTATTTGGGTAAGCCGCGTTTGCCATGTGTACGTGCTGTCACCACTCTTTGGTCGTGTATACGTAATATTGTCATGAACGTTTACTTGTATAGCAAACTTGTGCATATGCGAGCTCCCGAAGAACAACTACACTCTGTAGGAAGAGGAAGAACTCTGTGCTACGTGGCATTCGGTTCAGATCAAGTCATTAGAAGTACATGACTGTGACGGATTATGATGATCCGGCTCAGTTTCTGTCTTTTGTCTACCCACAACTGAGCACATTCTGTGGAATGCGACATTCTATTGGTGTAAGCTTCAGTTGTCAATCCACCGACGTGATTTTTTGATCGCGTACTACATATCCTAGTTTATTAAGTTTAACTGTTGAAAAGCTGGTTAAATTCTGATTTTGTCAGTTGGTCACGGTATCTGATGTTGCACATTAGTGAATACGCTATGCACACCTGCTAGGCATGCCTATGTGTAGAACAATCCCACACCATCACCCCATTCAATGACAATGTCGTACACATTAAATTGATTTGAATAGGCAATATAAGAGTTGAGATTCATTACAGGATATTAGTTCGATTTAGTAGATGACTGTACGTGTTGTAGGGTATTGTGGGTACTTGCAACACACTGAGAATTGACCTGATTCTTCTAGCTTATCTGAACATGGAATTTTCCTAGGCCTTAAAAATCTACTAGTATAGATTGAACATCACCCACAATTGATCGCAGCCGTTGCATTCTCATAGACTCTCCAGTCGGCTCCTTTCGCTCTCATTAGAGCTCGTCAGTAGTGCATATCCTCACCACAGCCGGTAAACCTGGTTGTCTCATGAAAGCATGGCCGGAGTTCTAATCCTGGCAGTGGCGAGGATATGCACTACCGACGAGCTCTAATGAGAGCGAAACTCGAGTTTAATGCTTCTTTTCGAGAGGGGCCGACTAGAAAGTCTATCGGAATGCGACAGCTGCGATCAATTGTGGGTGATATGAAAACCAAAATCCCCTACTACTCATAAAAAATCTACTAGTGTTCAGTGTTCGAGTTGTTTTAGTGAGTTCAAATAACTACAAGTATAACACGAACAGTGGTATATACGTTTAACATTTATCGGTCAGTACCAAATTTACAATAGCGCTAATCCAATAGTAGACCCGCGCCCATGCGTGCAAATGGTTTCTCGCGATGTAAGATACCAGCGATAACTCCCATTTTCTTTTGCACACATGTATTCCACGTATGTTTGCTTGCCCGTTAGTTATAAGAAGCATCTTTCCGAATTCTGTGCCACTTTGTTAAATTGCGAGATGATTTTCATCAGATTGATTGCATTCGTTTCTGATCAACACTTTATTTGGCAGTTTGAATAATCGATAGTGTTTACGATCTTGGCTGCTTCCGACTTTTCCATGTTGAGATCACTTACAAAGCTTGTGAACAAACACACCTAGAAAGTGAACGTTGCATTATTTCTAGTTCCGAAACTTTGAAGATCGTGCATCTTTCGATCATGTCTATGTAACTTACTTATTGTTACATTAGATTGTACCAGGGTCTACATCTTAAGCACGTTGTTCTTGTCCGTTTTTCTCCAACCACCTGCAGTTTTGATTTCCTTCACCTACGCAAACTTTGGTCAACGTATATGGGAATTCCGTTGGTCTACCAACCCGTCCTGGTGTTTTTCCGCGTTCATCTTGTCAGTCGATTGATCGGATCTGTTTGAGCCTAAGTCGTTTTGGTTACCTTCACATTATTGCGTAACTACGACTTACTTTCTACACTGTACTTGACATTGTTGCCATGATCATTGCTGTCTTGGTCATTCACACGTGTAGAATAACAGTCGTTAAGTCTATGTTTTGCAGGTCGCATGGTAAACCTTTTGTTTGAATAAGGCAATACAAAGACGTAAATCATGTGATGTTCTCCGGAGTAACATTTCGTACATTCTGATCACACAGGGACACGTAATTAATTTTAAACATTAAGACAGGGTTTCGTAGGGCGGAAATAATGACTTAGGGGATCAGACAGACAGATACAGAAATGAAAATTAAACAAATGGAGATGCTGACTATCATGGTAGCCGCAGCGTCAACACAATTTCTTTATGGCTAAGGTAGAATCTGTATTGGGTGAGAGTTTATCAAATCCAATACTGTACAAACGCTACATAGACGACATCCTGGCTATTTTTGAGAATTCAGTTGATCTGAACGCATTAGTCACAACCTCAAGCTAACTAGAAAGAACGAAGTAAACAACTGCCTTCTGTTCTTGGACATTCTAGTTATCCGAAGATCAGATGACAAAATAGGAAGATCTATTTACAGAAAGCCAACCTGGACAAGACAACATATACAGTTTGAAAGCTTCTGTCCAGTGCAATATAAGAGAAGTGTTGGTTGGACGCTTTTTTACATAGCATGGAGGTTATGCACAGATGATAATCTACCACAAGAATTAAGCACACTCACAGATACGCTGCGGGCCAACGGGTACCCTTTGCAAATTATCGAGAAATGTAGCAGTGTCAATACCCCGAGGATACAGGAAACAACGGTACCAAAGAAGACGGTGTACTTAGAACTCTCGTTTCTAGGTGACGGCTGATCAACAATGACAAAAAGATGTTTAACAGCTGCTGTATCCAGATCCTATAACGCTGTAATACAGCGAACCATGGTCTTACCAATCTCCTCGGCTACGAACAAACAGCCTACGTCTGTCACATCCCAATGTTTATACAAATATTAATGTAGTTGCAGTATTGTCTACATAGTGAGAACAAACCGACAGCTAACTTCTCATATCAAGCAGCATGTTTCCAAGTGGCTGGGAACACAACTAGAAACGCCAGGCTTGTGCATAGAGGCCGACGGACGGCACCCAGCGTCATCAATAGCAAAACACGCCATCTAAACAGGACAAGGAGTCAACGTTTATGACGCATTCTCTGTGATTTTTCGTAGTCATCGGAAGCCTATCCTGCAGTTTGCTGAGGTTTTGACTATCAAACGCCATAATCCCCCTGTGTGTTCGAAAACAATTTGTGTTGACATTGCAGCTGACCTGGTAGTCAGCATCCCCATTTGTTTAATTCTCATTTCTGTATCTGTCTGTCTAATCCCATAAGCCATTACTTCCACCCTATGGAACCTAATTTTAATGTTTAAAATTAGTTACATGTCCATGTGTGATCAGAATGTACGACATGTTATTCCGGAGAACACCATATGGTTTACGTCTTCTCACAGGCTTATTCAAGTTAATCAAGGGCACAAATTGCTTGAAAAACCTTTTGTTCTCGAAGACTTTTTCTAGACAGCATTTATTTGTATGATTAGGTTTTTCAGTTCAGTTTGTTCTTCTTGATTGAACACTCTAATAAAGTGCGTCCTCTAAATCTTGTGAGTGTATTTTTATTCTGTAGTCAGCGGTGTCCTAATGCTCGATTTCCTTTGCTTATTGGTGCTAATCGATGTCCACCAGTTCATTTACAAGGCTGGTGCTTCTGAGACACATGTAGTAATGAATAAGCTGAAAAGACTGTTCTTGAAAGAATTCCCAGTTAGTTCTTCTGTCAGCATTACCACCTTGAGGGCTACATTATTTCATACTAATGCTAACTACTCCGGATGATGAACACGAAATTTGAACTCTCTCTAGTTTACCACTTCTAGATTTTCAAACACTGAGTTTCATTCATCCTTTCAGTGAAAACAAAGTGAAGACTTGTCACGAGATGTTAACATTTAGATTTGTTTCTATCAGTCGCCAACTTAAAACCAGCAAATTTTATACAAAATGCACAGAGCAACAGCCGATTAGTTTTGACTTTTCAAGCGATAATAACGCATTCAGTTCTATGGCAAAAAGACCGGTCGTGTCAGCGCTTCCTTTTCACACAAAACTTACCGATGTTGTCTGACTAGCCTTGCTTCACTAATCGCTAGGCCTTTCGGGTTACGATTGTGCAACACTGCCTTGAACGATTTAGTTTGGTCAACTAGGTGACCGTTTGCTAATGTGTATGACGACCGATGAAGCCGTGTTCTCTGAGCTTGTTACAGTCAGCAGATCGTTTTTGACATTGCAGCTGGCAATGTTCTCTGCCATACGTTGATGCAAGCACCGATCTGTTCTGCCTATGCGAATGTCATAGCACCTGCAATTGACCTAATGTATTATGTGAAAGACAGTGCTCAACAGAACACGCAGTTAGGTAGTGTTGTAAAGCAGATATCAGTTTGTGGCTCCTGTTGTTGGTCATGTGGTTATCCTTGAATTGGATATGCAGAAATACATTCTTTTTCTCTGCACTACACTTTTGGTTCTTTCTTCTCATTGTGGCTTTTCACACATTTTTTCCAGTAACCACTATGCAGTCGATCCCCAGTGCATCTCATTCTGGTTGTGTGAAATAATGTTCTCATTAATCCATGTTTGTAAGCAACAAGCGTGAAGCTGAAAAATCGCAAATATTGCCCACTGCATGTTGGCTCACGATAAACCGATCGTTGCACCATTCAACCTGACATCTGGTGGTAAGATTATCTAAAGATGGCGAATAACTGTTGACCCCCGCTTCACAAAATACAGTGAGGTTTGGACGGATGGGGTTCAAGTCGCTATAGAAGTATATTAAAAACATTCACCAGTGAAGTTTGAATGTCATCTACATAAAATTTGTAGAGCGAACCTCTAGAAATCCTCTTATGAAATTACCTATCAGGCAATGGGCTACCCATGACTACATCGTCATTTTTCTGTTATTCACCACCTCGAATTTAGACCGCATGCTTTCTGTGCAGGTAAAAATGAGATCCTTATGGGAAGTTAATGGAATACCCAAGCTTACATTTTGGCTGGCTTAAAAAGTTAACAGTCTCATACAGTGGTACACTGGTAAATAAACAGTCAACTTCGATCAATTGTATCAGCCAGTTTTGTATGCATAGATAGCGCTGGCAAAATCAGTCTCCTTGCCATGGAACTGACTCCATTATTAGCGCTCGAAAGATCAAAACTAGTTGGTTGTTTCACCTACTTATTGTTGTTCTGCGCTGTTTATATCGAATTTGATGGTTTTACGTTGGCGACTCATGAAAGTAAATCGACTCGTAATTTATATCTTCTTTTTATTTCAAGACTGTTTTATACAGGTTTTCGATATTGTCGACTCTAACATTCTTCCATTTAAATATATTTAGAAAAAGTTGTAATTAAAAAACTGAAGAAAATTCGTGAAATGTTTTGAATTGTGTGTTGTATGACGTGGGTCGACAGCTCACGGCTAACGGTCCTAATCTAATATAACACTAATGTTCGGCCGTACTTAAATATACGAGTAACCCTTCTGAACTATGAACTATTTGCAGAGCAAATCGTTCAATTGGTTGAACTTTCAGTATAATGAGCACACTTTTGATTACATGCTTCATTTATTGACACGCTAATTGCTGATAAGGTATCCTATCTGTGAACAGTTTGATTTGAACCCTGTATTTTTGCACCTTCAGCATAACCTCCTTGACAAGCATATATATGGACTGGAAATAATTTGTTAGTAGGTAGGACCGCGAAAGAGTGATTAATTGTTTTTTTTCTCTGTGCTATTCTTTTCAGCCTTGTCTCCCAGTCGATGTATATAATCATCCGCTGCTTTCAATCAGCACCGTTTTTAGACGTTCCCATGTGGCACATACTCTCGCCAAGCGTCCTGGGTTTTGGGCTAAGCTGGTGTCCATTGTTAATACTGTTTAATGAACTGGTCGCCTGGAAAGAACAACAGTAAGTATTGCATTCATATTTTTCATGTTACCGATTTATCATTCCTTCTTAGTTTCACCCTGGTTTGCCAGCTTACTTTGTGTGTCACACCAATGTGTACCTTTGAATGGATTTTGCTTAATCAATGACCTGATGTTGTCTCAGTATTTAATTGTTTTTATTCAAACAACTCATTTTGATTTTGTTGGCAATATTGACATTTTTGTTTCAGATGGATTCAAATCTTTATAACATTTCTATATATTTTCTATATTTTGCATTATCCCTTATCGTACATCTCATTCTTTACATGCGCGGTCACTTACTCAGCTTAAGTTGGACACTGAAAATGACAGAACATTAATTCACATAAACAGTTTTATTCATTGTACCCTTTTATTTGGTTTTCAGGTTGTTACGGACTGAATATCGGTTAGCTAGATTGTATTTCGGTACAAAACTGGGTATGTACTCTCCTGTCTGATTCCCATTCACTGGTGGTTAGCCGCACCTGCTATCATCAGTTTCATCTGCTGTATCACAATCTTCGAGACTCTATGGATATTCTATGCCTAGTTTGTTTCATCTTATTTTTTCTCACACTTATAGTTGCTACCTTCACATATTCATTTGCCTTTTTTTATTGGTTTCCTTCGTTTGTATTTGTTCATCCAAATTACTAATCGGAGTGTCTATGATAAATTGCCCAGTTGCATGTATATTCGAATATGTTTGAGGCAATTCATGCCAGATTAATAATACTTTTGAAGATACTTCCATCGCTTGGAGTTTATTTTTTGTCACTGAATTTGATAATGTAATATTCTACGAATGGAAGACCTACGTAATCGATAGAAATTCATCGCACAAGAGGCAGAATATCCACGTGCTGAAAAAGATAGTACGAGAGTTAGTCATAAAACTGATGTATTGAGCACAAATTCGTGGAATGAGTGTATTCAGCAGCACATGCAAAACAGGTGCCTGACAACGGAAGTGTGTAAGTACAAGTAAGTGAAATAAGTACCTCACAATTATTCATTGATCTCTTTCGCCGATGTTTCCTTTGCTTGATCCAAATGTGTGCACGCCGCGAAACTTGGAGTTAGGAGGGTAAAAGCACACGTTGTTATGAACGCAATTACATTGGCTTGGCTGCTGTTACAAGACCTTCTCTCTGTATGCGCCATTTACGGAGCTTCCAGACGTAGTTGTCACTTTTTTCAAACGGTTGAAATGCGCGGCGGATGAACATAGGGATACTATCGGTTATCTATTGCAATAAGTCACATCCGTTAGCGCTCCGTCGATAATGTCTGAACCTTTCTAGTCCCCATGACATTTGGGTAGGACCCTTGGAGGTGGTACAGCTTCATTACAGATACTGTCTCTCGGGTATAATTGAGTGCCATAAACTCTTCTATCAAAGTAAGTCTTCTGATGACGCTGAGCTGCTTGCAGGTGTGTTGTCGCTAACAGGTGACCACGCACGAAGCTTGAATGCATGTGGCGAATATGTTCCGTTGTAAGTAAGGGCTCTTGGTAGTCAGTCGGAAGAGGGGTATCTGATACCAGTCGAAACCGACATCGTGAAGTGAGGTGTTTGGCCTGTGGACCGGTTGACGACGGTCCGGTACGTATTGTCTGATTCACGTGTCTTCTCATGATTGAAAAAAAGCTTAAGCAAATATTTTAACATGCAGTTGGTAACTTCAACGAAACCGTTAACCTCTGGATTGTAACCTGTGGTGCGGAACCTGTTAATGTTCAAAATGTGTCATATTTCCAGCATCAACATGTTTTTAGACTTTGATAGTGGAACAGAATGTAGTTGATATGGTGTACCCCAACACGAAATCCATTCATTGAATATCGTTTAAGCAACCGTTAAGGTGCCTGTAGTTGGGATGTGGATTGCCCTACACGATTTAGCAAAACAGTTAGCCACGACTAACACGTGACAGTTCCATCTTACTTTCTGAATCAACGGCCAGGCAATGTCTACTTCAGTCATCTCATTGGGGACCCTGCTGTCTTAGACCGGAGTGGCGTCTTTGGGTATCGATTCGGGCTCTGAAATTGTGCACTCCATACAGTACAGTGTTACATCCGGTCTAATGTGTGACCATCAGAGTTGCCATCTTGCTGCTCCTTCAGTCTTATTTCGACCAAAATGACCACCTTCTTTATGGAGGTGGCGCAAAACTGCCGCTTCCACGTGTGTGGGCACCATAAATCGCCAGAAGTACGTTGGTTCATCTTAGAAATATAACAATTTATTGTATTGTCAGTTTCTGACAACGAGCTTCTTAGCTGGTTCCCCCGATCTTCTGTTTAGTGGGCCGATTTTGACTTCGCAACAACCGCTAATACTTAGATTGCATTTGCATCCCTTCCTGCGTCTCCGGGACCCGTAGCGTTGTTGCTGGTGCAAAATCGGTTATACCTGATGGACATTCCTCGTGATTTTTGTAAGGCCTTCACGGCATTGTATCAGCATTCGCATGTTTCTTGCCAGAGCAGTGTTGACTTTCGAAGTCACAGTCCTGAGGTACTGTTCCCTGCATGCAATCTGGATCTCAGGAGTTTTATGGTCACGGAAGCTACCGGCGTTAGGTGCGTACGAAAAGCCGACGCCTAACCAATTGAAGTATCCTAATGTCAGCATTTCTTCGCACGTCGTACAGCATTTCCGACCTCGTCACAGAAGGCTTCAGCAATGGCAAGTTCTAATCCATTTGGTGTTCACTGACCGGACAGCTTTACTGGCCGTGTCGCTAGCGTCATTATCTGATCGAAACAACCTACATTAGTAGATGTCTCAAAAATTCCAAACGAACGCTTCGTGAAGCATTTCGATGAACTGGCTGAAGGCCTTTTCCTCGTTGGTTGACCAGACGAAGGTGTAGTGAGATGATCTTCGACGTCTCCAAAATCCTAAACTCCCTGTGGCGTGATAGTTGCCCTACTAGTACCACCGTACCTGTTCACATTATCTTGTGAATGTTAGCTTACTACAAACCACTAATATCAAAGTTAGTGTGTCGGCGTGTGTATCGCAGCTTAACTCGTGGTTGTATAACGAATCTGTGTCATCTTCAGTAATGTAAGTTGCAATCTCTAAACTAGCAGAGGTTTGGCCATTACTATTGGGAATGCCTCCCAACCAGTCCGACGTTTGTTTGAATTCCAAAGGTCGACTGTAGTTCCCGTTAATAATCGTCTTCTCTGGTGGTGGTTGTGCTGAGGGTTCTCTCACGCCCTTCCCCTTGGAGCCTTGTTTGCATTTAGGTTTGCGTGTTGTATGATGAGTAATTCATTAAAAACAGTTTGCTTGCAGGCTCATCGTTATCACTTAACGACTTCCGAATCGCGTTAGTATAAAGTTAGAGAAACTTTGGATGTAGGAACCAAGGAGCAAGAAACTAGCTTCGCGATAAACGTAGTATCCCCCACTCTAGAGGGAGTCAAAAGATGTTGCGAATTTTACGAGACGCATTTTGAACAGCTGTGGTGGTTGTTATTAAATCTACTTCTCATTACTGTTCTTCCAATACATTGTTGACAATAAGTTATGCAACTGCGATCGAGAGATAAATATCTGATTTGCTTAGTTCATGTGTTGTTACTACTGCGTCGAGGTTGAGCTAAGTCATTTAATTCATTTCTGGAACCATCACAATTGGCGTCGTGGACTTCTATAACTTCCTACGATGGATTCCTGTCCACTTGAAATTCCGAATATTCATAATTCGTCGAAAGAAATCGAAGACTATTTAGGACGCTTTGAAATATGGTGTTTTACTGGTAAACAGCTGAAGGCGGAAAAGAAAGCTGCCCACTTCCTCACTGTAATTGTTTAAAATACGTACAGCTTGGTGAAAGCTTGTCATTCTCTGATTCACCAATTTCTCTTTCCTACGAATCATTGAAGAAACTACTGCTCTCACATTTTCAACCTATAACTATTGAAGCATCTGAACGAGCCAATTTTCATACTCTCGTGATGAAAGAAAATCACTATATCAGGCATTTCATCATCGAAGTCCAAACCCGAGCAGTTCAGTGTAATTTCGAAGACCAGTTATAAACTCAACTTCATTATTGATAAATGGATTGAGAATAACACAACGTTACGAGCAAGTTGTAATACTCTACGTTTCAACCACCTCGGGTGGCCTTCCTCAGGAGTGTTGTAATCGAAATCACATTAATGTGATTTCGATTACAACACTCCTGAGGAAGGCCACCCGAGGTGGTTGAAACGTAGAGTATTACAACTTGCTCGTAACGTTGTGTTATTCTCAATCCATTTATCAATAACATGTTACACACGACGCCCAAACTGTTTGACTTCATTCGTACTAAATTTGGTGCGGATATCCTTCAACTTCATTATCGTTGGAATAAATATGTGTGATCTGCAACACAAGCTTTTACTGCTTCCGAATTCCACTTCCCAGTCAGCTAAAGTATTATGCGAACAGTATCAGGATGTCAAAGCTGCTGTGAAATATGAATCGATGATTTTATATAACAGCAACGTGGGACGATCAGAAGGTCAACAAAGGCGACGTTCCGAAAAGGTGAATTTTCGAAGTGCAATTGGTAATAATCAACCTGCACCTGATTCAAGTGCCATCCGACGGTGTGGTAGCAAACATTATCGGTTGACTTGTCGATTTTGTAACGCTAAGTGTCACAAGTGTGGTAAAATCGGCCACATTCAATCCGTTTGTCATCGTTCAAGGTCTTTTTCTATCCAGTCCAATTGTGACGAGGGTAACTTGAATTCCGACTTTTATTCTATTGTTCTTGCTATTAATTCTGTTGATTTTACAAATCAGATTAAACGAACCTATCTAATGGATAATTCTGCTGAGCATTAATTCATTGTGGACACTGGTAGCGCTGAATCATTCATCCCTGTGGTTTCGTGAAGTGCCTGAAGACGGTAGTTATAGAACCTTCTAAAGTTCCTGTCACTGTACATTCTGCAACAGTTCTTGATTCTTGTCAAATCGCACTTTCTGATTCTCGGTCCAGTGTTAACAACTAACACTTTTGGTTATTGATCCAAGGACCATCGATTGTTGGTTTAAAAAATATGAAACTTTTGAACATTTTTGTTTCACTGTTTTCGGATGCACGCAAATCAAAATGCGCAGTTTACTCCGATGTTCGAAAGCTTCTGGTGGTATGCGTGTTAAACCAGTTTTGCTCGAACTCAAAGGCCATCTAATTTTTATGATGCGATGAGTCATCCCTTTTGGGTCACGTGAGTCCGTCGGAAATGCAATCGATAAACTCGGGGGAAAAGGACGTTAATGCCCCTGAAATCTTCGATTCGAGCCACACCCATTGTGATTCCGCTTAAACGTGACGTTGTGGTGATTCCTGAATCACACTCAACAAATTCCTTTTGAAGAGGAGCTGTGCGACTGTTGAACCAGAAGACATTCTGCATCAAATTTATAGCTCGAAATATTCTCCCAAGCTTGACTTAAAGGAAGGTTTTATGCAAGTTCCACTTGACGAGGCTTCCAGTTCTCTGATAACCATTAATCCTCTCTTCAGATTGTTTCGGTATAATTTTCTACCCTTCAGTCTGTATTGCGTGCCATATTTCAAGATGTTATGAACACCATTACTGCCAATCTAGGGAGTCATTCCATTTACCAGGGTGATATTATTGTGCATATGTCAAACATGCCTGTTCATGATTAATGACTGTATGCTCCACTAGAACGCTTTTACTCTTTAAACATTAATGTTAGTTCTTCCGAATGCGTTTTTGGTACGTCTAAGTTCTCATGTTCAAGGGTTCACGTTGATGAGAATGGTTATCGTCCCGATCCTGATCGTTTTTTAATTCTGTCTAGGGCATCCACTCCAAGAACTTTTCATGAGTTTCATTCTTTTATGGGTTCTCTTCGGTATTATTCTCGGTTCAGTCTCAGTTTCGCCCATGAAGCAAAAATTTTATTTGGTCTTCTTCCTCGAAATAATTTTGTTTGGATTGACATACATGAACGAACTCTCCGAGCTCTGTTGAATTTTTTTGTTTTCCGAAGAAATATTACGTACGTTCTCTCCAAAATTACCATCGACATTGATTACTGATGCGTCGCCAAAGAGTATTGGAGCTGTGCTGGAACAAGAGGGTCATCTTGTTATTTGCATTTCTAGATGCCTCAGTTCAGCAGAGCGTAGATATGCTCAGACACAGAAAGAAGCATTAGCAATTTACTGGGCGATCACCAGATTTCACAAACACTCCTTCGGTGCTCATTTCACTATAGTCACTGATCGTGAGGCTCTTAAATTCATCTATAATCCCAACAAATCCCCTACTTAGTCTTTTGCAGCAATGGTTCAGCGATGGAGTGTTGCTTTGTGTGCGTATTCATACAATATCCAGCACCGTAGTGCTAAATTCATTCCTCATGCATACTATTTGTCTCGATGCTGTGACTCTGGAGAGGGTGGTGACTCAGCCACTTCCAGTTTCTCGTTTTGATTTGATGCGTGAGACTCGAAAATACTACCGCGCAATTTTGACTTCACTACATAGTGGTTGGAACTGCGGTGTCCGGCGAAGATTTTTTGAATTCTACAAACGTCTAGGTGAGCTCTCTGTTAATCCCGATGGACTATTGTGTCTTGGTGGTAGAATTGTTATTCCTCCCACATTACTGTCCGATGACTTACACTCCGGTGAAAGAAACATGAAATCATTGGCTCGTCTGACTTGTTGGTGGCCAGAATTGACTGCTGGTTTACGTAACATTTCTAAAGGTTATGCTCAGTGTGTACACACGTTGCAATTGCGACCATCAAAATGAACACCTTTGCCAATGATTTGTGAAGCCTGGAACGAATACAGGCTGAATATTGTAGTCCATTCTTGGGTAAATACTGTGCTTTGATTATCTTTGATTCATATTCACGTTGGCCGGAAATTTATTTTACGACGTCAGTAACTGCGGACTTTGTTCTGATTGCATTGCGAAAAACGTTCAGTCGGGAAGGAGCACCATGTGTGATGGTCACTGACAGTGGCACTAATTTCACGGCGCAGAAGTTTGGAGATGGGCTGAAGAAAGTAGGATGTCAACATTTGCTTACTGCACCGAGACATCCTCAATCCAACAGTGCCGCTGAGAATTTTGTGCGTATTTTGATAATTGCGCTCGAGTCTATCAACTCATCTAATTTTAAAGAACTGGAGAATGATGTAGATAACTTCTTGATACAGTATCGGAATTTGGACCACTCAACCACTGAGAGCAGTCCAGCCAAGCCGTTCAAAATCCGTGTTCTGCGAACCAACATGCTTAGTTTGGAATCAGCTGAAGTTGTGTATCATCTTGGCAGTGACCTCCGATCATTTCGAGGAACTGTTCTCAATGCGTCACATACTTGATTCAAATGATGGATGAGTTTACGGTAGACACATCGATCAACTTGTCCATAATTTACCTCTTTCAATCCCTGCAATGCCTACTACTAAACCGATGTTTCTGAGTCTATTCCATGTTCAAGTCCCTCGGTTGAAGATGCTGTTGAGAACGAACCTCCTCAGTTGTGACTGTTTGAGCGCCTCAGAAATAAACGACACAGGAACTATAGCAATCCTGACTCTCATCTAAACTGTGGCGGATGTGGTGATTGTCACTATAACTATTTTTCATTACTGTTCTAGTACATTGTTGACAATAAGCTGTGCAATTACGCTCGAGAGATAAGTACCTGATTTGCTTAGTTCCTGTGTTGTTACTACTGCGTCGAAACTAGCTCTGAGGTTGAGCTAAGTCAGTTGCTTCATTTCTGTATTTCTGAAACCTTCACAAACGTCTTTAACAAGAAACTAAACGGGAGAAACCAAGGATATCGTCGACAGATTTAGGTACGGACCACAGCCGTACGGGCTCAAATTTTCTCGAGATCACAGCGTTTATCAACAAAAGAGTTGTTGTGCCGCAAGTATTTAACCTCTAGCTGGAAAATGATGTATTTGTTCGGTTTTGACTTTGTACCAACCTCTCGATACTTACTTAGGTCCAGTGGTACATTGACTAGGTGTTCTTCAGTAGATAGCATTATGCTGTTGTCTGGAAAAACGCTACATGTATTGGATATCAGCAAGCACTACATTGTGTATCAATCGCTAAAAAGTGGATGTATTATTTAGCTCACAATGCAGCATCTTAAATTTATATAATCCGGAATGAATGACAAAATCAGATCTGCAATGGTCGTCCTGGTATAATTCCACCTGGCAACGCCCGAAGGCCAAATTAATGATGCTAAACCAGGCAGTCTTAGCAAGTGCGTTGAATGTTTCGTGGATTTTTAGCAGTGAAGGCAAATCCTTTTGTGTAACCTCGTTCAACTTCTGATAAACAACACGGCCTGAGTGTTTCGTCATCTTTTATACTAGGAGATGGAGATGGAAAGGGCGCATAACTGCGCTAGCCAACATAAGTAGCCATCTCTAACTCGGTCCGGTATTTAGTAGTAACACGTCATGGGGTCAAGGAGACTGAAGTTGCATCGCCCGTATCTATATGATGTTGCACCAAAATGATTCACTCTGTCTTACCCTCTTTGTATACAGATGTGTTTTTATTGGATCGTCGCCTTGGTTACGCGCTCAGCCGCTTGACCCAAAACCGAGAAATGAGAAGAGGTGTGGCAACACCGTTTATTGGAAGGGCGAGACAAAATTAGCCCTGCCAGATGGCAGTCAGGGTGTCACAGCAAATCACGTTACAGGGGACATCAAAAAGCAACACGAGAAAACGCAGTTCAGATAGCGCACAGGCATTCGACCGTACGGCTGCAATCTGATTGGCTGAGTGGAACCATACCATCCGAGTTGGGCCGGCCGATCGATGTGGCTTGATGCGTCCTGGCTATTTTGTTAAGAGATGCGCCTCCTAACAGTCCTGGAACTCCACAAAGGTTACTTCCAAATATGGCTTCAGAGATGACACAAGTGGGCATGGTTTCGCTGACATCAACTGCTTCAAGTAGCAGCCGGGCCCTGGTGGCCGAAGTTACTAATTGGAATAGTCCCCGTATAACATTCTAATGTCTTATCGCAAATATTTGCTTTGCCCTGGAATGCTGTCAAAAAGTCGATCCTCAAAACAGCATCCCAGGGGAGATTTTACACTACCAACAATGGGTGTTCATATTATGCACCACCCAAGACAACAGGAACATCCAACAAACCGATTGACCTAATGTTGTTACTGTTAGCACAACTAACCGACGCCTGTGCCTTGTGGCAAAATTACCCTCTATTTATCATATAATAAGTGGCCTTTGTATTTACGAGCAGAAACGAAGGAACCGACTTTAACAACTCAGAAACAGTAGATGAATGAATATGACTATCATCCAATGTAAGATACGGGCATATCAACTTAGTTACAGGACGGTCACCGTACTCAATTGGGTTATGGCCACAACAGTAGGCTTGTCTTTCGTTAACTGAGCCGCAGTAACAACTCGACGTCTAGTGGAATGATCGCTTTGCCCCCTACTTTCCGTATCGTTCTTGGAAGTTGAATGGCTTCAGGGCGAGACTGTGTTTTGCACCAAGGAGGCGACTTCCCTCGGTCCAAGGTTTCTTGTGTGGACGCAAAAGCTGAATTAAGGAACGCTCGACGTGCTTGGGTCTGTGGTTCCATCCAGACCAGGTTGGATGATACGTTGCTCCCCGATATCACGAGTGTCATCTCTAAAACCCTGGGTATATGAGCATCGCAGCTTCCGAATGAGAGCTACCACTTTCTCACCGGAGTGTTGAGTACGTTAGTGAGACCAACGGCAGACTCCCAGTCCGTGGGGATCGGTGGTAAATCACATACGTAGTCTTCGGAATACCCATTGTTAATGTCTCTTTTCATGAGCCCTTCATCTTTCGCGATGTCTAGTACTTCATCATCGAACATCGTAGCCAGTTCACGGGCTCTGTCAGTCTGTAGAAAGAGGAAAACGAATTCCTCCGTCTGGAACTTCCAGCGGTGAAACTCGTCACTAACGTGAATCTCTTCAAGTGAAGTTGTAGCTATCAACCGAGTCTTTATAGGCCCTGCTTCAGTGACAAAAGACAGTAACAATAGTAAACAATTTCCCGATGAAAGATGAACTATCTTTGTCTTCTGACTTCGTTGTCCGGGATTCTCTGCTATGTTCGCCAGTTATTTAAATTGAAGACTCACGGAATCAATGACACTTCACCGTACAAGGGGCAAAATATCCACTTGCTGGAAAGGATAGTACAAGAGTTAGTCATAGAACTGGTGTATTGATAGCCGTGTTTACAGCCACCCAACTGAGCACGCAAATGCGTGAGATGGGTTTATTCAGCAACACATGCGAAACAGGTGCACAACAACGGAATTGTTTACGTGAAAGTCAGCAAGGCAAGTTTTAATGCACGCACACTAAGTCGTTTTTCTCAGGCGCGAAGTCATCAGACGTTAAGTACGGGAAGGTCTTTGAGAACGGAAACTGAATATTTATTTATTCGACGAAATATACAAATGATTTCTTACAGTGCTATAATCGATACCAACGAGCAAATTAACTACGGTGGCTAGGGAACGGCTGTTGATTGGCGAATTAACAGGAAATGTTTGCGTGGTTCGGGTTCTCGTCAGACAGTCATGTCATCCGGACAAACGGTCGGGCAGCATACATCATGCCAAATTTCTTAATCCTCTGGATATAATGTGTAACTATGAATTTTGGGTCTATTTTAC
>JTDE01021873.1:9411-21039 GCA_014338405.1 Paragonimus skrjabini miyazakii | reverse complement strand
TGTTTTTGGTAACTCCTGGTGATAATCCTAGCACGTTTTGATTGAATCGGCGACTTGCATGTAACACTCTTATGGAACACATTATAACGAATGCAGTTATGTAGGAAGAATGGTTGCTCACAGACGGAGCCTTCACGGTTGGCAGAGTTTTCCCACTTCCTCATATATACAACACGCCACAAGCAATCACCGAACAGTGCTTCTATTACAAAGGAGATGTCGGCAAATGATTATGTCTCATCCAATCTGAAGTATGTAAGTTCAGGAACACAATATGATGCCACACTGTGTCAGAAAGACCAACTAATGTATCAAAAACGTTGAAAATAACTGTATCCCAGGCGTTGTATAACGGATACCAAAGAGTAGGAAGAATGATACTTTAGCCACAAAGGCGTGCTAACGGTCGAGGATACTTCAAACAATAAAACCGCGAAAGAGACAGGACTCGTGAAACAAAGAAGTAAAACCGAGACAAAACGTAGGCATGCAGATTTATGTGAGACAATTTTTAACAAATATTATGCTCTAGCGTTAGATGATTTATTACAAAAGCTTTAGTAAATAGTCCGCTAGAGAATAAATAAATTTGTTATCTGAAATTGGACAACAACTCTGAAATAACAGACTGATTAGACATCCAACTGTGCCGTCTGGGAAAACGCCGTCACAATATCCGTGTTTCAATGATGTGACCAAACAATAAATCAGCACGCTAAAAGATATGATGATCCAATGAATTCCTGAGCATTAATAAAATTGGGTAAATTTGTGCTCAATATAAAAGCACAGTAAGGTCAGATATCTCACAGAGTTCCGCCACGTGTTGGCTGGACGGATGTGACCTAATTCTGAGGAGATCATCTATGATCATCAGTACGAACAACAGTTATTGATAGCAATTGGCTCGCATAAGGTTTCTCTCAACTGAAGAAATGTGGATTAAATTCAGTTTAGAGAGAGATTAAAAAAAATCGAACATTGAATAACACCGGCAATACCATGTTTAAGAGACAAGCAAATGTCAACAATGTGAATGGTAAAGAACAGGGAAACATAACTAAATCACTGGAAATATGAGCTATAATGTAAGAAGGATTGGGGAACCGTTCGCAGATGTTTTGGCCAACATATGTACCAATGTCTTGCTCGTGTGAAGGAGTAATGACGCAAACAAACACATCCTTGATTCGGTAGGCGTCTGCTACAGATCAACTCATGACTACTTGTGACTATATAAGTAGAAATCATTTGGTCGCTTTCCAGGTACGCACACTGCTCTGCAAATGAAAATGTAACTGCTATCTAAGGGAAATTATTCGCAATAGTCCGCTCAAACCTTCTGATAATATTAATGGACTTATTCAAGACAGCTTTAGGTTCGAGAGTCTGTGTCGCCTACATAACAGACGAAAATGAACGCTTTAAGTCTCTCCAAACAACAAAACTAAACTTAAAAGCGAAGTTCCGTACCCACAGACAACATTAAACATACCTTTGAAAAACCGCTTATAATCAAATAGTATGGTGAGCCGTGGATTTTTTGCTTTTATATTTATATCCCATTGATGAGGCGTATTCCATTCACGTGGATAGAACAGGTACAAGTCTAAATCTAATTGACTAGTTTGCAACACATCTGGCCATAGATGCTGTGCGACTAGATTGCCCTGGACGAGGCTGGCTCGAAAGGTCGTCCGCATTCCGTCCGGCTCAATCAACCAAGGTACAGAGAGTTTGATCGAAGAACCTGATAGCGCAACCAGTTGCATGGACTGCGAAATGAACAGACGAAAAGGGTCGAATGAAAAGTTGGCATAATGCGACATCAATAACAAGGCGAATCATTTCTAAAGCGGTCATTAATTCCTGCGCATTTATACGCACAAAACGCCCAGGATTAACGACCCTTAACAAGAAACAATCATGGGATCACGATGGACGGTAGAGCCATCGCACTGGATTCATGACGCATCAATAGAAAAAATAACGATCATTCCCGAAAGTACCGTGGTAACACAGTATAAGATGTATCCAACCCGAAAGGTGAATAGACTTTTTCGGACAAAAACTATATTATATATATACAACGTCAAAACAACGCCAACACTCATCTCATCCACACCTGATGACCTGAAGATATTCTACAGTAACACAAACATTACCACTGCCTATAAATATCATCTTGAACCTTACCTGTCATCATTTGACCTGACGGCATGTAGACAGATTTCTGTTTAATACTGCTAAACACAACGCGTGGTGCAAATCCGTGAAACTGTCAGCCTCAGACTCAAGTTCATTTATATGCGTAATTAAGTTTTAAAAAAAGCATACACTCGGACGAAATAAAATGGAGCTGTTTTGACTGGGGCACTAAAAGTCACAAGGTCTCATACAAACAGGAAGCAAACGAAAAGACTAGAGACGATTCGAAAGTGTCATGAACTGTCGCTAGCCTGATTGATTGGCGACAACGCGATCTCACTGAGAGACGTTTCCGATCACTTACGAACCTTCGCGCGTTTATGTGTGTTGAAAGATTTATACAACAGCAGGCAACTGATGGTTGATTCCAGATCGGAATGAACAGGTTTGTTCGTGCACTCGCAACAGCTGAGACTAGAATTTATCTATTCCAACATACAAAATTAAACATCACTCGTAGATGTTTGCAGCTTCTGCAGTCTTGCAAATTTTCAAGCCATCTCATTTCAAAAAGAGACAGTTGCAAAAAACGTTCTCGGAAAAAAAGACTATCATTTGTAGCACCCAACCCACACACATAAGATAGGCGCATTGTTCTCATTCAGACCCAATGCAATTTTACCAAAAAGCATCGGCAAATTGTACACCAACTCAGAAAAAAGTAAACAACTTCTGGTGGTCATCAGCGTTTCGATAGGTACAGTTTACGTAACCTCTGATGAACACTGAGTATTCGTCCAGTCATCAATTTTGACGGGAGCCCGTGCGCTCTCTTCGTTATTCCATCTGATTCAACAGTCGTTTTAGCTCAGACCATTGAAGATGTGACCAAGAAAATTCAATTTACTCTTCCCAGTTGATAGACAACAGTTCACAGACGAACTGAACTACAACCACCGTCCTTGATCGCAGTAGTCAACAGAGACTAATGCAGCATGATCGCACATAATTGTGCATACTTGCGAGGGCAGATAATATTACTTAGGTCAGCAAGATTTCTCAAAGTAAAACGAATGCTACTAACTAGTAATCACAGGAACGTATAGGTTAGCAACACGTTTTCCTCAAAGAGTGACTCACAATCCTGCAAGATACTTTCTGACAATTCCACTAAGTTATTTAAAAATTCGACTAAACAAAGTTTACGCTGTAGAAATTCTCGCGACATCTCTACAGGTGCATACTTTAGACGGTTTAAGTAAACAGAACAACGGTCAGCTGCTACCACGGCGACATCGACTACAAAAAGTTCAAAAGAGTTCAGTCTGACTAGAATAGGATGTTTCACATCAGCGTTCATATTCATAGATTAGGCGGACTGGAGCAACATTTGCTCGGTCGGGGACGTGGGAATTCGGATCGTTAAACATGACCAATGGTTTTGCAGCGTAAAAGGTAATACCAACGGAAGAACAGAGATCCGTTTTCTAGCTTAGTGACTAAATATTAATTAAGACAAGAACAAGTGGACTGCTCATTGTGATATGCTTCAAATAGAAATGCAAAGTCTACACTGAATGTACATAGTAAGAACAGTCTCAACTTATGTTCTGAGATTTCTAATTTGATATCATTTGGTTTGTCCAGGGGGAGTAAAAGACTGATGATATCTTCATGCAATAAATACTCCGCAAGTATCAAAATTTGTCCAAACATAAATCGGGAGACGGTAGTCTTATTGATTCAATTTCGCAGCGTGTTGCTGTATGACGATTTCTTAACTCAAAGGCTATCATTCACGAGCGTGATAACATAAGGACCTCACACACACCTCATCATACAATTATTCGTAGGATGGAGTAGAGTAAAAGACGCGCAGTGATTACATGACGACCACTAAATTTGAGAAAAAGATCTCAGTATGGTTAACGTTTGGAAGTTCTGCTTAGTGATCAGCTACAGTCTAAACTAGTTAAGTGGGATAAACGGTGTCCCCCAGTTCGTTAAAGGAATGTGTCAAAATCCTAGCACAACCACTGCTGGGCCCATAGTTTCAGTGTATAACGGAACGTCAAGCTGCTGACGGTTGACGAACCTCCAACATCACACCAACCCGAAAGAAAGAGAAAGCAAAATTCCGCCCACCTAGACGGCGGTGAAAGCTACCGGAGGGAAGATTTATTCAGCACGGAATAAGCCACACAAGTCTGCTTACCGTCGTTCAAGATCTACCACAGAAGCACTCGCTAATCCCGGTTGATTCCATTCGGTCATCACCGGTTAAAAAGATTGGTAATTGACATGTGGTCTCTGGGCTAATGATGTTTTCAACTGCGCCAAGCGAAATCAACTTCGTCAGCGTCTTTAAGAACATGGTTTACAACCATCTTTCACTAATGTTCTTCACGGTTATTTCTATTATTGTACTCAATCCACTCGTCATGACGGAGACAAATCAGTTCTCTTTTCCGCATAACCCAGTCCCTCACAGCGCCATTAATTAAGTTAGAATTAGGTGAATTAAGTAAAGTATTTTTTTGTTCGTACAGCCAAACAACGTTCAGGAAATTACCCGCTTTCTTATTCAGAAACTTGGAGCATGGTAGCCATCCACCTTTCGGTGTCCACTTTTGTTAGTGCATTATGTGCTGAGGGGTGTTTTTGGTTCTATATGGAGTGCACTAAAATATATTCCTATACTGAAATACTTCTTGCCCTATATTTCCAACGTCTTTCTTACCAGCGGAGATGTTCCATCCGAGTTTCTAGTTTTCTGTTCCCATAAGGTTGGGGGCCTCGTTTTCATACTAAACTACCATATGGTTAACGAGAATCGGCCAGCGAGATTACAAAGGCCACCACCCACACGCCCATTGGTTTTATTCCTTCCGGTTTACGATGGATACGAAATGTGAGTGGGACTGTAAATGTTGCAGCGTAAGCCACTCGCCAAGATGATTATTCAAAGGCGTCCTTTGGTGTCAGTCATTGACAGGCAAATCTGGAAACTGATGTCAATAACCAGGCCTTATCCCGAACTCCGTTATTCCGATGTCTACAAACCAGAACACCCCTATCTCGGATAACTTCAACAATGCTGTTCCGTGAAGTGAGGGGTTTCAACCAAGTCTCTTATCCAAATCGTATATAACCTAAAACAGAATGAATCTCTACTACTGGGTTTTGCCATATAGTATTTCGTTCGTTTAGTTGCTAGAAGGTGGCTACACTACTATTGAAGATCTAAATCCCAGGAAGTATAAAGTGTTTCCTGACTAGGATGCGCATGCACAGCACACCTGGTGTCCCACCCAACACCATGAGCAGAAAACAAGATTTATCAACTCGCCTGCTACGCTCCAACCAGTTGTAAAGTTAGTTGTTGATGTTGTTGTTGTTGTTGGCGTTGGCGTCGTTGTCAGTTAGCGTGGCAAAAACGACAGAGTTTTGTTGAGTCAGATGAAGTAATGAGGGTAATTCAAAGAGACGACTGAGAAATGGTAACCGGATGGGTACCCGGTTACGTGAAAGATGTTCGCCTGAATAGCAATAGCAACAAAATGATTAATTCACTCTTAGCAAATGAACACTCCGTCAGCACAAGTACGTAAAACCAAACCGAACCTTAGTAAGGATGGGATACATTGTGTTTGCTGTTGGCAAATACGGAGGCTCATGTAGGCCAAGTCGCGATAGAGAATTCCAAATTTCCCACAACAAATTCCCTTTCTTCTCTGTCCAATGTTGGTCGTCACACCTATACCCTGTCGGAAACTTGCGAGCACTTTGGTAGCAAAGCGACAGAACAGCACCTCCCGCTTTGTCAAATTAGTCTCCAAATGGCACAAAACTATCCCGATCACCGTTATCAATAACTGAAAGTATAACACGGAGGTAAGAAGGTAATCAAAGGATGTAGCGGCAGCATGCACAGACAATGCAAACGCCTGCTTTTCTAATGATGCTAAGTAATTGTATGCCTAACACGTTCAGTTGGAGGTTAAGGTAAACGATATGTGTAGTTGGGCAGGACATGCTCGTTACCAATTAGCTGATAGTCAACCGGACAGAAGGAACATTGACTCTAAACTCCCAAATATCAGGAGTATCAGACAAACACAGAGTTGATAACCTATTACCCCGGATCTCATGACATTTAGCAATTGTGGCTCAATCATGGCAAAATGGTGCAACCGACCATTGTTTATCTCCAGGATAACAGAAGACTACCAGGGAGAAAACCCAAAATGCGGCACCTAAAATGAATAGGCTTGTCAGAAAGCCTTATGGTAGCCGCATCGGACGAGCAGATGAGGGATCTCTTGCTTTGTTCTCAAACCATACCATCTAAGCGGGTAGACCAAAAAGTAACTAGTGAAAAACACATGAAGTTCAGCATCGATATCCGAGACAGACGGGCGCCAAATCGACGAGAACCAAGTACTTAACAGACGTGACAGTTGCGATTGCAAACAAAACGGAGAAGTAATTGAAGCACGATTCACACCCACCTGATTTCGACCGTGACTGACGAAGACAACATTTACTTCGATGTTCGTCGTTGCCTTCACTTCCACCACAAACTTTCTGGCCACACGCGGCCGTCCATGGCTGGGTGGCATACTGATTTGGGCCGGCTCATATGAAGAGGGAAAGAAAAAGCGCCAAAGGATTTCTCTAAAAAAAATATACAAAATGTACATCGAGGACAGATATCATAAAGACCTTACAAAATCACAAGGATCGTTAAAACGCTAAAATGCAAAAGCATTGACCGTACATGCAACTGTTGTTTGGTACTAAGAAGGCAATATGAATTGCCAGCATTCACCAAGGTCCGTCCTTTCATTGTAACGTTAAAATTTATGAGAGGAACCTCCTGTTATTAAAAGACATGATAATATAGTTCGCAAAATATGTGTAACACTCAAAGATACAAATCACTCGAAAGTGGCTTTTGTGATTTATCTGTCTGTGGATGTTAAGACGATGTACTGATTAGATAATAATTACACCCGTATAAATTTCAAACCGCCTAAGGTATTGAGGCAGGCTGTGTTCTCGCGCACTTGCTGCAATTGTTTTTGATATCCGTACCGATCAATGGGATCCACCGCTCCTGCGATAAACGGCAAAAATAACTCGCAAGCGGGTTATTTCAGGCAAACCTCCATGTCTGTCACACATATGGTCAGATCCGTGGTCGAGACTCATCGGGTAAGCACACTTGAAGGATGGCAGTAATAACGAAGCCCATAATGTCTCCACGTAATTCTGACCAATGAACACATGCAACTTAAGTTATCGTGTATAACAGTCAGTCGAAACAATCCTGTCAGTTGGTACATAGTAGCATCACTACCCGAAATCCGCGGAGATTAAAGATGAATGATATAACGATCCAATTAGACTAGCGAATATGCTGAGCACCTACCATTGTCATAAACGAAGAGGAGGATGAACAACAGTTTTCATAATGCTAGCCGCAGTTCTCGGCCAGTAAATCACCATCTTCGCCGTCATTCAAGTACTGGTTGCTACTGCTGCTTAACATATAACGATTGTCATCACTGTGCCACTTCAAATATACTACTGCATGGATAACTAAATCAAGCAGTGGCAATACTGAACGCCGTAGGATCTGAATAACTGCCAATCGATGAAAGGCGTATTAATTTTCACGACTGCTAGGATTGACCAAAATGCTGAAACCTAATAACACCTGACGAGGACCGAGTTCACATGACAGACTCACTCATTCAGTTACAACGATCAAGAGCTTGATTAGAGGATACCGCTGCTCGAGCAACAATGAAATGGAGTAGTATGTAAGAATAACGGGATAAAAGTAGATAACCCAAAGCCAAATAGAAGAACCAGAAGTGTAATGCTGTGAGAGCCTCAATATGTGGTATTCCGCTGAGGACACCTAAGTTTCATTTACGTGAGATCCTACACATCGCGAAGAAGCCAAGTGAAGGCTCACACAAGACATGTTTGCATACGGCATCTACGGGACAACAGAAAGAGGAAGTCCAGGTTGGTACACGGAGTACGCTTATTTTAAAGTTGTACAAAACTCCTACATTTCATGAAACAAACTTAGTAGACAATGGGGTACGAACGTTTGACAATCAAGTAAAATAACGCGCCGTAGAATGAAATACTGAATCCAACGAAACCTGCATAAACGCACCGTTGACGGTCAGCCCATGGACCATAGTGAAGACGACAATCCTTGGTGACCACGATCGTGGACTCCCAGCGAGGCCAAGTTCGTAGAACGGTAATGTCCCCACCTGACATGTACAACTGATCAGGTTCATTCGAAATTAATCCTGCTTTTAAAGGGGTTAAAGTAGACTGATAAGTTGAAAACGGCAAGACTGCGGGATGGAAAGCACTTTGCAAGACGAAAGGTAGATAAACAGAGGAAAAAGTGGAAAGATAAAGTTGAACCATCAGCAATATGTTTACCACATTCAAAGTAAACCATCTCGTACAGGCGGAAATTCAGTTACGTGGACAAAAGTGATACAAAAAAGCAAATCAAGAATTAAGTTCTTTTGAATAGTGTGTCCATAAAGCATACTGATCAGCATACACATAATACAAGGTGGAGTGATTCTAGCTTTTGGCTATTCAACAGCAATCAGAAACTTCTGATTACCTGGTGCTATGAGCATCACTTACATTGGGAAGACAGAACGAATTTATTTTACTGGTCCACACCGGATTGATCAAAAAGAATTCGACGGATATTCACACACTACCAATTGGATTAACAGCGAAACTTGTCACCTAGTGCAATAGCAAAAGTTGTGCAAAGTATTCAACGTATGTTTTGTCAGTGGTCATGCAAGAGGTGGGGTTAAACGCAGTCAGACTCTACAAGTATGGACAGGACAGGTTGTCACTAAGCATCCCATATGTGTCTAGTTCGATGAGAAATATATAAACAAAAGAAACTCCGTCAAGTGAGACCAAAACCGGAAATAAGAGAACGTGATGACGTCAACAGAGGTCCTATGCATAAATGGTTCGGTAAGAAAAATAATAAGAGTGCCTTACCTGGCTCGTCTTGAATGTAAGTTAACATCCCTCGCCCGAAGTGGAATACATGGAAAGTCCGGTCCCAACTTTTAGGAGGTCTGTGGAAGAAACCAAAACCACAAGAAGCTAAAGATCACAATCCAAAGCACATGTTATATATATATATATATATATATATATATATATATATATATATATATATAACAATAGTCAATTGTATAATTGTGCTTAACTGCTCTAAATAAGATTAGCACGAAAAACTGCCGTTCCTAGCTGAAAAACAATTAACAGTAGTGACGGAAAACCGTCTATGATACTCAATCTTAAATAGTCGTCGCAAAGAATGGTGATAAGGTGAGGGTATGCTGACAGTAACATGAGCGAACACGCGAAAATATGAGCACTCGGATAATTACGCGAAAAGTAATCTGAAGGCCGCTTTGAGTACGCAGTACACAGAACCAAGTTTTTTAGTTATAAGGACTCACTCCTCAATCGCGTGTTGACCAGCATACTCAGACACGGGTAACAACGAACAGAGCAAATTTACGAAGTTTGCGGAGATTTTGTGCTGATATTTATCCGATTGATAAGTTGGTTCCTCACGGGTATAGCATCCGACAAGACGAGTGCAGGAAAGCATACAAGCACGAGGCAGTAGATGATTGCCGGCACATATTTTTGTCTGGAAATATCCATCCATTGTGACAATATTATCGTTTAGATTGGAATGAAGACAATAAAACAGAGGTTCAATGAATATCGCAGTGCGTTAGAGTAAATATTGATTGTACATACGACGGGTTTTTTGGTAATGCACACGCAACGGAATCAGACCACGATACGACATGAGGTCTTGCGAATTTCAACAAACAATGGAATAAGCACAGCAGTAGCAATCACACCCACAGGCATTTAAGCTAAGTAAGCCAAGAAACAACGGTCTTTATCACACAAAGATCAGCGACTAATATTAAGCGGATGTCAAATTCCGGAAAAACGTCCAGTCTTCATGCAACGTCGTCAACCCGCCGTCTTTCGAGTCCAAGACTTCGGTTGGGGACTGTTAATTCACCGGCCTCAGTGCCAACAACATATCAGCAGTTGATAGTCATGATTAAATGTTATAAAAGTGGCGATCGATTGAGAACGACAACCCCGATTAGGTAGCTGAGAAACAAAACTGTCATAAACCAGCGGTGAGTTTGACGGGCCTCCGGAAGTTGACTAACAATAATTCTTACACAAATCAAAAGATAAACACAAATAGCCTGGGGAGCACTGTCCTGGTAAGTACTATTCAACGCGGTCGTTTCCAATCCCTATTGTCGCCTGCTAAGAGGCAAAGAATGAGTTAATACGGGCACCTACAATGTTTGTGGCCCCGAACAATTAGGGTAAGCCATTCTCGCTGGGACATCCACTACATTTCAAAGGCAAAAAGCAACTGGTAGCTAACGTACCAAAGTAAAGGCACACACACTAGTCCCACCATACCGGTTATTGTGAGTCCATGGCCGCTGCTCTCAGTGCGACTAAAACAAAGAAACCAACAAGACAGCATCCGCGTCCGCATCAACAGATTGGATCTCTGTTGACGGTGAGTTCTGTACCGTCCGTTCAGCTAACAATAGAGACCATACCTTGAAAAGTCGTTTCGGTAAGGCAGTCTTTGTCCACATTGACTACAACAGCTACATCCTTTACTCATAGCAGGTGGATACACAATTACGGTATAGCTATTTGACTTATGGTATGAATATTGAAGTCAGCCGACTTAGCAACACCAAACCCCACTTGAGACGCAAATTTCAATCAACAATACATCGTTCAGATAGTGGCGAGTTACATTCACAACCCTACTGGGATCACAGGCTATACTTAAGCAACATTAATTTTGATACATGAATTGAGAAGAACACAAGGTGACCTGTGTTACTCTATTATCAAGATTTCGATTTCAACACTGCTGAGGAAGGCCACCCAGGGTGGTTAAAACGTTGAGCACTATAGCTTGTTTCTAACGGTGTGTTCTCCTCAACCCATTTATTAACGTGTTAAACACGACGCCCAAACTGTTTGAATTCATTCGTACTGGATCTGGTGCGGATATCAGCAGCCACTAGTTTTAAACATTATGCGTGTCTGTTCTCTGTTCGCGGATCAGACCTAACTATAGATAGATCATACAACTGTTAGCCGTAGGAAACTTGGTGAAATGTACCTTAAACTCCACTGTGAACCGTTGCTTTCATCGTAACCTGACTGGGAAAGACCCCATCGATTAGCTATAGAGGAGCTGGTCACGCCAGTGGTAAATCGTGCACACCAAATTAGCCTAACACTTCGAAACCCCGATAGTAACTCCACAGGTCCCACAACAGATGTAGCTAACCGTGGTAACACTGAGCCGGTAAGTTCTGTCTC
>JTDE01021872.1:41143-67106 GCA_014338405.1 Paragonimus skrjabini miyazakii | reverse complement strand
TTCGTTTGTTCCTGTGGAACGAGCTATGTAGGCCGCACGACACGGCGATTGTCTGAACGCATTCGGGAGCACCATCCGGTGTGGCTAACTCGGGGCTTGGCCAAATCTTGCTCGACTTCTATCGCTTCGCACCTAATGGAATCCAATCACTCAATCGATCCCAACGAATCATTCCGTCCTATCTATCGCGCTCATGGATTACAACCAAAACGGGTCAAAGAGCGCCTGTTGGCAGTCGCAGAAGCAATAGCCATCCGCTTGCTCTCCCGCCCACTATGTCTTCAAAAACGCTTCGTCAAAACACTGAATCTTCCATGGCCAGATGTCCACGTTCGGCAAGAACAGATTACGTAATCATGACCGCTATCGTAACAGCCATCAATAATGTGTACAATCGACGTGAACTTTCTGAAACTGATAACAATCTGTTCGATTCATTACCGCATATTTTCTCACATGATTAACCCATATAAATATGTATGCTGTTATACTACTAAATTGTTTGAGTTGAACCAAATGGGCGGACTAGGAAATATATATTGTTTCTTTGAGACTTACTATTTTGATTCACATATGCTGCTGGTATGCTTTGGTGGCCTATGGCTGTATCTGGAGTTAGCTAAATGAATATGAAGCTACGTTTGTCAGGTCACACAATTTATACCCATTCCGAGAAGGAATCAGTAAACACGTGGCGACACCAGAGATCAGGTGTTCTAAGTGGTCCGGCGTCTAGCAGTATTTTTCTGGATATGTATTTCCGTCCGCCCGGTATGAGACCTTTGACCAAACTGGAAGCTATTGCAAAGCGCTCCCAAGATAAATTCGCCTACCTTAACAACAGCATATATGGATGTTTGATAAATCAAAATTGCTTGCGAGCATTTTTTGTCATTGCCTTTCTAAGGTGAGAGGCAAGTCTTTTGCGGTAGACGTTATACTGTTGTTTAAGCCCTCTTATTCCGTTGCTTCTCTCACGTTTATCTTTTCGACCTGATTAACCTAAGTACCACACTGCTAAAAATGATGAATATACCAGGCCAATCACTTGACCTTGACAAATGTGACAGAACATTTGCATGAGTAAGTTCGCTAGATTTGATTGTGTCTGGTTAATTCACGCACGTTTCATAAATCAATGGCAGTGTGGGGAAAGTCTTTGTTGCCGAGATTAGTAAAACGGATGGGGCGATTTACATGGAACGCACTGTTCTTGTCTGTTCAACGTGATCCATTTCACTATGCTGTTAGGAGGCAAATTCATCAAAACAATCTAGTCAGGACATTGGTGACGATTGATGAAATCAGTCATCATTGCAAACCAGTCAGGCCTTTGGTGACGGCTGACGAAATCAGACATCAACAAAGCACTGAGGGGCACGTCGGACCAACTAGGAGGAGATGTGAACATGAGCGTGGGTGTCGCGCTAGAGGATACGTGCAAGTGAGCATGGGTGTCACGCTAGCCTGAGGAACCAGTCAGAGCGCAACGGCTATGGAATGGGCCCTACCTGGCCATCTGGTCGCGAAGTGGCGTGAGCAAGCGGACAGTGATTCAACGAGTGAATGGCCATATTTGGCCACTACTTCATGCTATATATTTACAGGCGTTTCATTCATTTGTCGAACTGGTAGTCGGCAATACAGCGTGTTTTCCCGCAATCGTGTTCTTCTTGACTCCGCGGAAGTAGATTGGGTGAAGCCGCATAGCCAGGACCCTGGTCTAGTAGTCAAGCCGTGATAGGACGTTTTGGCAAGGAAAGGCACGTTATATCATATCAAATGTTAGCAAATTAATAGATTTAACCCCAAGTCAACAGTTTCTTTTAAATGTCCCACTTCCTGCTTTAGGCAACCAGGCAAATCCTCGCGAGGTAACTGGCTATAAATGAAACTAAGGTAACTCATTTGAGTGGTGATTTGCGGCTGCTTGATTGTAAACATATTCGTCAGCTTTGTAACGCTGGCACACTAGTTTTGACGTGATATGTGACGTGTTTAACAGCCAAGCTGTTGCAACAACGGCCTGGGCATTTCCATAAAAAAAATGCACCACAGCCTCTTACAGTTGTGAGGCCTCAGACGCGAGGATCCTTGTAAGTTCTTCCGACGAACGTTGAGCGACGCACGTATAGCCAATGACACCAAATATCAGAACCAAATCAGGTCACTGGCACCGCGGTACTATTGACATAAACAATATGATCAATTAAAAGAACCAAACCCAAATTTGTGCACGTTCTCGGGATACGATACAATGTTCGGTCGCAATAGGTCGTAAAGGTTTCAGAGGCACGGCAACTACAAGTACTGGCGCCCAACAGGCAAGGACGAACCGACGAAATTCGACCGGATCGGTCTGATGTGTGTCTAAGTAGCCGGCCTTCGGGCAGGCTGATTAGCTGTTTCAAGTTGAACACCACCCACAATTGATCGCAGTTGTCGCATTCCCATGGACTTTCTAGTCGGCACCATTCCAACAGCAGAAGCACTGGACTCGAGTTTCGCTGTCATCAGAGGGCTCGTCCGTAGTGCACATCCCCACTACTGTCGAGATTAGAACTCCGGCCGCGCGTTCATGAGGCAACCGTGTCAGCTACTGCGCCGCTGACCTCAAATTGGGCACGACCGTATTATCATATGTGAACGCTCAACCACTTTACTTTTGAGAATTGATCAACTGTTGACAGATCACAGTGACCCACGAGAAGGCGTATTCACAGGGCTGGGGAGGGTGTGACTGACAGATAACAATGAATGTGTGGGTCGGTGAGTGAGATTCAACGACTGAGGGAGGCGGGCTGGAGAAGTCGATACTTTTAGACGCGGGTTGTAAGAATAACAGTAACAAGCGCCCAATTAGATGGGGTCACGGGGAAGAGTGCGACAGGGTCACTCGAAAAGAATCTTGACCTCAAAAAATGTTCCACAGTGGTGATAAAAATTTTTTTCTTCCATGAAATCTGGTAGTATGCCATCCACGGTTCGTTTACACAATTCGCTTCATCTAACCTAACAGCGAGGCGTCTGGCCATATCGATCCTTCCGGCGTCGATGACAAGGGAGTCATCCACTAGATGTGCAGGCGCACGTGTTTACACATATGGGTTGCTTTAATTGTCGGCATCAGTTGATTGCCATTTATGTTCTATACTTCAAACACTGCAGTTGTATGTTAGCCTCAAATTACTATACAACTGACTAGCTTTCACTCTGTCCAATCACGTGTAGGGCCAATCGTCCCTAAGCCAAAATCCCAGGATGACAACGAATGGCTTATCGATACATCACCAGACTACGTTTACCTGATTAGTCAGGACAAAAATGGAGACCTTCGATCTGCTTTGCTTACCGTGTTTGATCTTAAGATCCGCCAGCGAATCCACTTGAATCCACCTCTTCATTCTCAGGACGAAAGATTGATACATTTTTGTTTAACGACGAAGAAATGCACCTGGAGAAAATCGATAGACCTCTGATCTCAGTAATGAAAGAACACGTACACGGATTGGCTCAGAAGCAGACCTCATAACCGAACGGTAGTACTCGTGGTAAATGGTAAGCCCTCAGGTTCATCGATTAAACAACAAACTCTCTAAACAGGCCACAACATGAGTTGACCTCAGGCATAGTACACCATCAGGCTTTACTGCCCCTGAACTTCACTTAGGATAAACAGGCTCAGACTTGTTTTATGCTTTCGACAACCTTAGACTCCTCCTGGCTTAAACTGTAGTGAGTTTGGGAAAGGACATACCTATTTATTCGTACTATCCTCATCCAGTAGTGGGGATGCTCATTGAATCTCTATGATATTGACTATCTGCTCTTGACGAACAAACACCAGTGTTTGTTACCCAACCATTTTGTTTAGATTGATAAAGGTATACAACAGTTTTAAAGCAAACAGTAACAATACCGTGGAGCCTAGACTGTTTTAGTAATAAGAGTGATGTTCATTTACCATGTTTATCCTCTAACTATTTTTTTCGGAGATGGTAAGTGTATCAACGACTAGTGCACACTTGATTGGTCAATGTTAGTTAGACAGCTTGGTTTCTACGATTGCCAGAATCTTCGGATTTCAGTGGTGCAGTAACACAGTGAACAATATGACCGGCTCAACCAAAAGGACAATGTCTATGACGTGTTTCTACAGATGAAATACTTGGTTTCTGGTGTGATACTGTGCTCTGAGTGTTTGTTATAGCATTGCACACACTAACCGCTTTGGAATAGGTTAAGTCATCCGTTGTCAGGAGTAATGACCTGAGCTGATAAAGTAGACCTCATGGAAACTTTGTGAGATCTGACAAAATACGTGAGAGTCGGAACGGTTTAGCAGATTATGATGGGAAACGTGGAAAACGACTGTCATAATTCCACATTATAGGAAGTGCCACCAAAGCCAGTTTGGGCTGTCTGCTGTTCACAACAGTTACATGCAACCTTTTCCAAATGGCTAGTGGTCAGAAGGACATTCTTTAGAAACTCTTTTTCCCTTGTGATGCTGTCAACAATCCATATCTGTTGGACTCTGTGGAACAGAATCCCAATTAAGCCAGTTTTGCATGCACCAATACAAATGATTAGAACTGAAGATACTAGTCAATCACCGTCATCTTATCCATACAATACGTCATTATGTAACATATTGAGGTCTTCAGGAAAAAGTGTATTAAAACTAGATTGCTCTCAATCAATGGCTGAAGTTGAAGAGTTTTTGGATTAGTCCGCTCAGATTCTTTTCCCTCATCTAGATCGAGTGTACGTAACTCAAGATCCCGGACTCCAGGTTCCCGATTATTCAAAGCATTTGCGAGTAGCGTGAGTAAGTAAATGTGTGAGGTGAGTGTGCTAGCTCACACTGAACCATGGCTGTCTTCAGGTACGACTTACGATGAGGTGGAATGTCGGACTGCGAAATTTATCTGAACAACTGAAAGTTGCCACATGTTCTCGATGATCTAAATCTGAACACTTAAGAACCTTTCATGCCTGATGATGCAACAATTAAAAATCTGGCCGTGATACTTACTCTTCCACTAGGTATGCAACTTACACACATAGCCTTTTATCAGAATCATAAGAGTGCTTCGCCAGAGACACAGGAATTTACACGTAAGTACTCGTCGACCGGATTTCCCATTATGTAACACTGCAAATCCCAAGGTATTTGTTGGGATCGTTGATCTGCTTCACTCCAGGGAGGAATTTCGCCGGGGAACTCCCTGTTCTTTCTTATCAGTTATGGGTGAACCAGATCGTGCTCAAACTAAAGCACTTTGTGGGTAATCGAACACCGTTGGCGTTAGGTTTGGTATTTCCGAAATCGGGTGACTTCATGGGCTGCTTGGTAAATAGGACACCATCTGGGTCTATAACCCATATGCTCCTGCGTTTTCGTTGTTTCTTAATTATACTCTTGCGCCACAGTTCGAACCCGAAGGTAAGCATATGAAAAGCTGATGTTGAATCAGTGAGATCTACTGCATCGCGTTCATCGTGTGAAATCTCAAAATGATGTACAACAGATTTGGTATTGAGAAGATTTTGAAGACTTTCTTAACTCAGTCACGGAATCCCATGTTCTCGCGATGAGAGACAAGGTTATCTCACGACCTCTCCTTGGGGCGTTCTTTATGGTGAGTTTAGGTCAAAGCGTCGAACGAAGAACAAAAAGAGTTTACTCCAACACCTACTCTCACTGCACACAGTAAAGTTATAAAAACGTTGAAAATATATGTCAAAGGGTTCTTGGATATAATGAAATGCTGTGTGGAACAGAGCCAGTCGATGCAGCCGCCCCCAATCCTAAGAGGTTTCTCTTATATGAGATGACATGATTATCAAAAGTCCTCTTTACTACCACTAACAGAAACAACGGAGATCGCCATAGCATACGACTTCGAAGAAGACGCATGCTGACGAATCAGTACACAGTTTCCACTATACGGAACTGCAATCCATGATTTCAGGATAATAGTTTCTGTTCAGTATCATTATATTTGTGGATCACTTTCAGGGACCTTTGTGAAAGGTAAATCCTAAAGCAGCAGATAAACCGAATGGACTAAAATTGATCTTCCTTCGTGACCACGTTGTTGCGTGACCACCATGTGGCTTCACTCAACTGTTGGTGGTCTCAGTACATGATGCCCGGTACGGTAAACGATCAGATGACATACGGAGCACGTGACCCAACCATCGCAGACTGTGTACCGTGATTAGTTGACCAAATGTTTGCGCATCCCGAGCGTTCCGGAATACGCGCCGGCGAACTGCCACATTGCTCACGCGATCAGTCCACTTAATATGAGCCAATTCGCGGAGACAACGATGGTCAAACACAGCAAGCCTGTTGATATCTCCGCTGCAAACAGAATATATCATCGAACCATGGAGCGAAACAGAACGTACACAGAAGCACTATATACTATTTGTTATAGCGACAACCGAACGTCTTTTCGACGTCACAGATGATGCAGTTTGGCAAAAGCAACTCGCACCTTTGCTATCCTCCCTGGTATCTCATCAGTAATATTACAAGCTCACAAGATAGTGCTACTTAAGCATGTGAAACTATCCTCAGTCTCAAGTGGATTACCTGCAGTAAAGAAAGTAGGAGTTGAAGTGCCCCAGTCTTGAAGCAACACTTTGCACTTTGAAGGTGCAAAGCGCATTCCATACAAACCAGCCCGGCCGCTCACCTTGTTCAACATGGTGTGCATGCCATCGGCTGAGGGGCTAATTAAGACAATGTCGTCCACATACTCCAGATCGGTCAATCTAGCGCCAGGGAGAAGCTCAATACCAAGTTCACTGGACTCATCAAGCGTACCCACAGAATGTCATCCATGACAAAATTGAACAAGAAGGGGGAAATCAAACACCCTTGACGAACAGCACCAGAAGTGATGAACGCCCGAAACAGTTGTTCATAAACTCTCACCCTGCTTGCAAAGTGAGCATACAGTGATCTCAATAGATTCACGTATTTCTCTGGCACTCCCTTGCGAAGGAAACAGCTCCAGAGAACTTTGCGAGCAACTTAGTCTGGCGGGGAAGAACCCAATTCCCAGAAAATACCGTTTTATTTGACTTCGCACTGGCCTAAGTCACTACGGATTGTAGTGACCCTCATAGTCGGCACGGTTATGTGCCACGTCCCCCATCACGTGCGTTCTCAACCTTTGTGCCAAATTCTGGCGCCCCGCCCACACGCACGTCCTTTAATTGGACATCACTGTACTGTGTGAATCTTTGTCTGGTCCGCTTTCTGACCATGTTCTTGATTGGTCACGAACCCTTTAAATGTTGTTTAGGTTGTGACCATGTTGTCTTCGGATTAAGTGACATAAAGTGGCTCTGTCCGGAGGCCTGTCTTTTCTCTGTGTTCATACGTTAGGCATTGGGTGGTTGAGTTGGCCGGGAAGATTTGTATTAATTTTGCATATTTCGTCGTCCGTTGTTCAGAACCGTTGAACCGTTATTCCTTTGTAAGTTTACGCGCTCGTAGGACGTATACCAAGTTACAACAGAGTCGAAAACAGCCTTTAGGTCCAAAAAGACCACGACAGTCGGCTGTCTGTAACAGTGCCGATGTTCCAAGATCCGTCGCAAGATAAAAATATGATCAACGCACACCCGACCGGATCGGGGTCCCGTCTATTCTTCGCGTACCTGACTTTCTCTGGGCTTAGTGAGCCGACGTAAAATGAGGCCAGTGAATAACTTGGACGCAATAGACACCAAACTGATGCCCCTGTGGTGGTCACACAGACTTCTGGCCCCCTTTTTGAAAACAGGAATGACTGTTGACAAGCACCTTGCACGAAGCACCTCTTCAGTCTCCCAGGTCGTCTGGAGATTTGTCAGTTCTGATATAAACCTCTTCTCACCACCCTTGAAAAGAGATGGAGGGAGGAGGTCTGGACCAGGAACCTTATTACGCTTCAATAAACTGAGCTCCAGGACCACTTCTGCTTCCGACGGAGGGCCGTCTGAAACGCAACAACTGACTATTCAGATCTACTCGTCCACATGGTCTCGTTGAGACCAGCTGAACTGGTCTTCAAAATGTTCAGCCCATCTGTCAAGACGTCACGATTGACTGATGATGAGGGAGCCATCTTTTTCACATATGGTCTCACTTACACCGACTCGACGGCCAGTACAACCACGGATCAGGGAAAAAGCCTTCTGCTATTCCCAGATAGAAAGGCTCTTTCAACCTCTTTCGATTGTTCAATCAAGTAGTGCTTACGGTCTTTGCACAAGCTTTTAGTCAGCTTGCGATTAAGTTTTCAACGGTCGTCATCATATTCAGAACCAGGTGGAATCGAGCGACTCTTGTTCATGAAATGTGATGGAAACCCAGTTCTGTCGCAACTGAACAGCTCCTTCGGAACATACCTGTTCACAAGATGCTTTCATAGCTTCGGTGATTTGTTCCCAGTGTTTGTTAGGATCCTTCACCTGACTCGAACTGGGCAACTTGTTTACCAACACCTCCTGGTAAGCGTTCTCCGCACTCTCCTCGCTCGAACGCCAGGTAACTAACCTACATTTAAGAGCGTATGCCCTCCGTGCGAATGAAAAAACGAAACAGGCACGCACAGCAGCATGGTCCGAGTCCAGGTGGTTGCTCCAAAAGGCACGACAGTCCTTAACAGAGTGGCACCACCTGTAACTGACTGCTATATGATCCAACTGTGTCCACGGCTGAGAAGCACACGGAGGTCTCCAAGTAGCACAGTGCTACGTCCTGTGTTGGAATGCGGTGCTCTAAATATACAGACCGTGGGATGCGCATAGCTGTAGTAGTCTTTCGCCATTATCAGTGCGTTGTGCCCGGACACCAAACATACCTCCTAGCCGCATCTCATCCGGAGAAAGACGACCAAACTGAGTATTAAAATCGTCCGCTAGTATGATGATGTCTGAGTGTCTAGTTTGCTTCAGAAGGTCAACGAGAGCGTCATAGAACGCATCCTTGGTAGCATCCGAACAGCTGTCCGTTGGAGCGCACGACAATATAATGAATACACAACGCCTTTCTGATTTGCGTCGATAGACTTTTACCGATGTATTGAGTCTGATAGCGCACAAGCGACTATTCACTGGGATCCAATGGAGCAAGCATCGCTGCGCTCTGGAACTCAGTGCGATTCCCACTCCAGTTTGACCGCGAGATTCAGCTTCAGCGTCACCAGAAACCCTGAGAGAGAAGCGCCTGGATCGACAGTTATCTAAGGGTGAGCTCAAATGGATAACCGTGCTAGAGTCGTAGACTCGCGTCTCCGACACACAGCATACATGAATACCCAGACTTGAGAGAGTACTTGCCAGAGCAGCTTGCTGACCGACTTGTCGGAGATTGCGAACATTGAAGGCACCAATGTTTGCCAGTTGCCTTGGCCTCGGAAAACAATTATCGCTCGAAGGCACATGGAAAGCAGAAATCATGGGGGGTAAAATAGTAAGAGAAAGTCTTTTGGGTAAGATAACTTCTGATACTTCTCGGTCGTTTATGCCGCGGAAGGGGGTTCACTCGAGGGACCCCACCCCGAGTCGCTGACTCAAAAATATGACCTGCGAGACAACAGGATACAGGTTTTTTTTGGGGGATTCTACTCGGGGCCAATGCCTCAACAGCCTGACTCACTTGACAGTGATGGGGCTTGCTTAGCCCGAGGGTGCAGCGAATCATACATCGATGTCTGATTCTGAGCACTGCTACGCACAGTGGATGTACTCGAGGCTACATCAGTCTTTTGGGAGATACCATTTGCTTTTCGGCCGTATTGGATTATACGCCAGCGGTCACTGTCAACGGTTAAGCGGTCAGAGTGCTCTTTGTTTGAGGGGGCGTTTCTTAACCCTCTTCTTCCTGATACGGAAGACAGCAGTGCCGCAACTATAAGAGTAGTTCTGCTGTATGCCCGTAGGTTCGTGCGTCACTACCTAATCACTCTTACGCGGTCGGTATTGCGACATGAAATCCTATGAGTGTAACTGTTTTTCGCCTGATTGCTCCCACTTTGGCCTGTCTGACAAGTTGCATCTGGAAGGACCTGGGTCCTAGTCAGTATAGCCCGCCGGATCAAAACAGTACATAAGCCTAACCACCTCACCAAGGTAGCAGTATAGGTCAGGAAACAATTTATTCAACTCTTAAGAAAGGACACGGAATATGGCCCAGTAACCAGTGTTCGTTGGATTCACTAGCCCTGCATTGAAGCTGTTAGTGCCCCTAGTTACAGACCAGACAGAAAGACATTCAACAAACATAACATTTTAAGATCAGCGTGACAATGTGTCAGACATGGATTCTCTTGTCACGTCGACTTACTTGCTTGTATTTACGAGAGATTGGCAAAGTAATTTAAATTACAGTCTCCCGTTGGATCATTTGTTCATCAACGTTAACAAAGCCTCAGATGGTAACGCGCATCAAAAGTTTATTCTAAAGGGGCAATTATACACAATGATTTCAGTCTTTTGTTTGACAGAAGACAATTTATTCAAGTCGATTCCTATTGCTCTACTGAACACACTGTATCAGGCGGAGTTTCGTAAGGTTCCGTATTGGGACATTTGCTGTTCTTATTGTATGCTAAAGATGTTCCAGAAGAATTGACTGGCCCATGACTGATTTTTCATAGTAGTCCATACCACCGGAAGATGGTGGACGAAAATGGAGGGTTCACGGCTCTGTAGAGTGTTACTGATAGACTGTGTATTGTGCTAAATATTGAACACATCGAGTCCATCTGCAGCTATATCTTAGGAGAGTCGCGTTACCGTAATGTTTCTAATTGACTGACCTAGTATGTATCGTATTTGGCAGTTTCAACGATGGGTACCAACGCCAGTTATGCGCGGTTAGAAGGACGTTTGATAGATTCATAGAAGTATATATATTACATTCTGCACAGAATTTGTCAAGCTTCACCCAATGAACTCTGCCTAAGTATACCAACCACGCCTAACGCGATAAAAAATTGAGGTGAGAATGTGTTGTGTTTTTTCTAGTACTCACATATATATGATATGCGGGGCTCGTTTCAGCCTGTTATATCGTAAATCAGAACGCAAGGCAATCGTAACGAGCGTAAACAGCATGTATGCAATCTGACCCACAAACGTAACACGTGACATTAAACCAGTGAACGAGTTACAGTTAAACCAATCATAGTCGCGGTGTATCACGCGAGTGTGTGAGTAGCCAATCAGATACGAGGTGAATGTAATGGATATACACACACATACAACATCGCTCCCTTTTGTTCGGCTTCGAATTAGGCGTGGATGAAACGGTCGACCGACTTCGGAGCCCATGATGAGCGACGAGGATTTGGGGGGTTTCCAACGGGTTGCTCCGTACGTGAAGGTAAGGTGACTCCCTGGGTCAATCGTCCAGCAAATAATTGACGTTGATTTACTTTCTTGTTATTATCCAACTCGTATGTACCGGGTCCAAGAGTACGCTTTATGGAGACCGGGGATGAAAAGCTTATTTGTCCTTTGTTGTGAGACCGATTCTTCAAGCGAACAAATGTTCCGGGTGCCAGAGTTTTTGCCGACCTGGCGTACGTCTTTTGGTAAGTTTCTCTCCGGAGCAGCTCGGTAGGTTTGTCTTCATTTGCAGGTTGGTGAGCTGCGTTCAGTTTCGTACGTAGAGCTCTCCCGAACATAAGTTCTTCAGGCGTTTTCCCGGTCGCTCTATGGTCGCTGGTGCGACAAGTGAATAACGCTTGAAGCACAGAATCCTCCCACGTCTCTCCTTGTAACTGTAATGCCTGTATACATTCCTTCAAAGAGCGATTCAAACGTTCCACCATACCATTATTTGAGGGATTGTAAGGAATAGTCCGTGAATGTTTTATTCTCTGTCGACGTAAAAATTCTTCGAACTCATAACTGACAAATTCGGACCATTCAAAGGGAATATTGGATCTCGTAAGTAATCGCAGTGGCTCGACCACAGTGGCGAAGTTCGGAAGATGGTTTAAGTAGTATGAGCAGAGTCCGAGGTAACGTTTGAGTTGAAGTGGATTCGTAGGTTCTGGAGCATTCGCAATGGCCTCAGTATTCTCCACGTTGGTGCGAACTCCTTCTCCAGATATAATATGGCCGAGGAATGATATTTCAGTTGCACAGAATACACACTTGTTCATGTTCAAGCACAAATTCAATTGATGGAGACGGTCTAACACAGCGTGAAGGTTGAAATCATGTTCTTCTTTAGATTTTCCGAAAACACATATATCATCCATGTACACAATAGAACCCCGGCATGAAGATAAAGATTGAGTCATAAATCTTTGCCAAGCTGATGGAGCTGAACTTAAGCCCATTGGTAAAACATTGTACTGGAACAGACCTTCTGTAGTGAGAAAGGCCGTGAGTGGTCTGGAATCGTCCGTAAGTGGCATGTGAAAGAAAGCACTTTTGATATCCAATTTTGAGAAAAATTTTGCTCCGGTAAGTTCAATTAACAGTTCATCATGATTAGGCAAAATGAATTTTTCAACCACAATTTGGTCATTAAGTGCTCGAAGATCTGTGCACAATCGAACGCTACCGTCTTTTTTGAAGACCGCAACTAATGGATGTACCCAAGCCGAGCACGTGATTGGTTCAATTATGTCATTTTGAAGCATCGAATTGATAACTGCAGAAATTGCATCCCGCTTCGCAAGAGGTACCGGTCGCGGCTGTGATATGGAGGACGGTTTTGCATCCGACTTTAAACGAATTTGGTGGGCCACGTTGAGTGCACGACCAATGGAATCAGCAAACAATTGTGGGTATTTATGATACAATAATGGCACGTCAACAGAAGCTATTGTCATACATTCAACAGAAGGTACCAGGTTGAGAGCAACCATTGCGTTACGACCTAACAATGGTTTTCTGTCAGTGTTGCATATATATACAGCAACAGAAGCAGGTGGAGAAAGTTCAACACACAGTTGGAGTAATATAAATCCTTTCATTTCTATGGGTGCGTTGGAGTAGCTGTCAAAATTATAAACCGTTGGGTACACAGGAAGATGTTTGAAATGACGCTCATAAAATGAATAGGGAATTATAGTTATTGGAGATGCAGAGTCTAGTTCCATTTCAAGAGGCAGTTTTAAGGCCGAAGTCAGAAAATAAATGGTTCGAACATCAGAACGTGGCAATCGTGGTTCTTTAACAGACTTGGAAGCAGTAACATTTTCGTCAGAACGTACAGCACAAATTGTTTCTACGGTAGGAAGTTCTTCTGGCTCAGTAACAGTACCTCCTTCTAGTGCATGTACCGAACGTGTACGGCAGACTTTTGCAAAATGACCGATCTTAGAACAACTTGAACATTGAACAGTTCTTGCTGGGCATTCCAGATTATTCGCTCGATGTGTAGTTGATCCACAACGGAAACATTTCCCGAGAGGTTAAAAGTTAGCTGCCGGCTTCAAATTTTTGATCATTGATACCGGCTGTGGCGACTTTGGGAACAATTCACATTGCGATCGAACTTGCTCTTTAATACGAGCCATCTCACAGGCCTTCTCCCAAGATAATTTGGATGCATCCTCAGTCAAGAGAGGTTCACGGATTTTTTCATTTCGTACTCCAAACATAAACTGTTGTATGAGCATGCAATCTTCCAGTTTCTTAGTAGGTATTTTAGAATACTCACACGGACGGATGGCTCTTATAAGTCGAGAAATGAATCCTTCCAGTGGTTCTCCAGTTTGCTGACTGGTGCGGGAAAAAATAAATCTAGAGGCGTATACATTGGTAACGGCCCCTAGTATTTTGTCAATAGTGTTTAAGGCATCCTCTAGGATGGTTTTATGACGCAGAGAATGAATGTCAAACTGTCTCTGCCCTTCAGTACTCAGATGATTGCGAAGAAGTTTCAGTTTAGTTGGCTCTGTCAGGTCCAACGACGGATTTAGCACATTGAGCAAATCCAGGTAATCCGTAAACGTCGTTTTCCAAGTGATCCACGAATCTGGGGTTGGACATATTGCTGGATCGATCCAAAATGTTGCAGGTGCATTCATTGAAGTAAGCATTGCTCGCGACGCCATTTGTTGTATCGTAAATCAGAACGCAAGGCAATCTTAACGATGGTAAACAATATGTATGCAATCTGACCCACAAACGTAACACGTGACATTAAACCAGTGAACGAGTTAGGGTTAAACCAATCATAGTCGCGGTGTATCACGCGAGTGTGTGAGTAGCCAATCAGATACGAGGTGAATGTAATGGATGTACACACACATACAACACAGCCTCAGAGATTAGAAACCATAGGTGTGCTCTCCGCACACAATCAACGGCTTCGAGGGCATCTTATTTATAAGATCCCTTCGGAGAACACTGGTCTGGATGCATCCCGGCTAGTCGATGCTGCTCTTCTTCTGATTCTTCAAGAGCAAGTTAATTGAAACTACAAGCTAGGTGTGAAAATGTGAATGCTAATGCACGGCTGTCCAGATGAACGTATCATAGTATCTTGCTGCCTGGGGAGCATTAATTATGTCGACCGTGTGAGATTTGGAGTATACCTTTGTTGTTCTCGGTAAAAATCATCGTATTAGTCCTTCTCTTGTTTAATAGTTAACAGTTATTGGTAAAGTCTATGTTAATTTTAGCATCAGTCGATGACCCTTGTTATTCATTTTCTTTGCAGTCAATAATTTCGTTGGTTTCCGTACTGGAGTTAACTAGGGAAAAAGCAGAGAACCCACCAACCGATATGCAAGTCACGTCAATATGTTCGCATATGCCCATTTTCATGAGGGGTGGGGGATCGCGAGGGTCATTTTGAAGCAAACGCCACACGTAACATGTGCTTGTCTGGCTGCTGATTTGCCTTGTGCAGTGCAGCCGGACCATTTTGACTATAGTGCGTCGATTTAGAAATCTCAATTTCACTGTGTGACTAGAATCGCTGAACTATTGTTGGTTCATGTTTTTTGAATGACCTGTTTTTCATACGTGATGTGTTATGTGTAGGGGATTTTTATGTGTTTCACTTATATTCTGAATGCTCAGTCTACACATCTGAATCATCCTCGGATTCTAAGCTGTTTGATGCTTTTCGGGTGTTATTCAACAGCATCGTAATTGTTTCAGTCAATCGATCGTTGCTATATTGTGTATCCTTTCAAGTTGAACGTCACACAATTGATCGCAGCTTTCGCATTCTCATAGACTTTCCAGTCGGCCAACTCATTGCTGTGAACATGTATTGACACACATACATCTCTATTAATGTTGAAAAAAGTGACGGATTTACTATACACGATGTGAAAAAGATGGAGTAGCTTGGTGACAGAAGTAACTCTAGCACTCACACGGGGAACATCAACTACAACCCTCACCTTTCATGCTGATCGGCATCAGTGCTGTGAACAGCCAGTATGCGACTCAAGCAGTTGATCGTCTTCTTTTTGTGAACTATGCTCAGGTTTATCGTGAGATGTTAGTTGGTTCTGTAAGAAGCCCTTGATCACTGGGCTTGGACGACTGATTCGAAAGTAAACGCTTTGAGCTAAATGCATTCTGGCCGCGGTCGTAATCGGGTAGTCTAGGAGGGTGCCATTAAGCTGCACAGAGAGTATTCATATTTTCCAGAAGAACCGTAGGAACAAGTGAGGCATATATACAGGTGAGTTGTAAGGGAGTTTGGTTTTGTACGAATGTCACGCCACTCAAAGACGGACACAGCTGCTGCATTCCCATCGACTTGTGGCGGTCAGTCAGTGTGAGCATTACTCACAAGCAGGAGTGGCTGATCGTTTGCATATGATGATTCAGTCATGCCTTGTGTGAAGTCAATAATTCAGTAGACAACACGGTTGACACTTGATCGGAGTTCTAGTCCCTGCCGCGGCAAGGATATGCACTACTGACGATAAATGACAAGAGCGAAACCCGAGTAAAGTGCTTCAAAAAGGGCTCACTGAAAAGCATACGTACGGATTGACCGCCAGCATGTTGCGAAAAAAATAGTTGTACCAGCCAGGAGAGTGAGTGGACGCACACAACGCCCACTTTACGTTATGCCCTAGTCGGCTGAAGCGCACACAGCACACATACAGGTGCATCTATGCCACGTGGACGCCTTCCCACAACAATTCGATCTCTTGCCCGACGGTACAAGCAGCACATGCCCACGGAGTTGCCTTTTGCATTCAACATGGACAAGCAACTCCCATCATCCCAGGGAAGTTTTTCACTCATTTGTAGGCCATAGAAGATGCCCCAAACTGTTCGTGTTCAAGCCACAAGAGGTCCAACTCCATCAGTCTGATCTTGTGATATACCTATCGTAACCATAAATATTACTATGAACCCTCGTTTCACCTACCACAGTACTATACGACATAGAGACGAGGTCTGAACATATATGAAATGAGATCTACCGTGGGTCTTTGAGTGGTGAACCTCCAACGTATCAAAAACAACGCTCTATTTGCCTTCTCTGCATCCTCAAGACACTGTGTAACCACTTTAAAATCACATGATAGAAGCAATCTAAAAGCCTTGGGTACATTGTTTTGTAAACCTTCGAAAAGATACGCTGGTTCGTTCTCGATATAGTGGTGCGTTTGACAGAAATCGAACTCTCTTCCTTGTAATAATCAACACGGAAATCTCGGTCCCGAAAAATACAACTGCTCCGTGATTTGTTCCCAAGACAAGCCAAAAACGCCTGCAAAAAACAGCTTTGTTCCACCGCAAAACGTGTGCAATAAAAGCGAAAAAGTAAAGTATTTATAAGAGATGTGGTGATCAAAAACATTTCCGAATCATAAGATAGAGCAGTTACCGAAAAAACAGTTCGGGTTACAAATGTGCACAGCGGAATAAAAAGTCGGACGAATAAAAAGTAGCCAAGGTCACCTCTCGACCGTTCTGAATAGTTCCGCCAACTATGATTGAATCCATTGTTTCTTTTTCTCGAGGATGAAGGCGGTTTTGGACGGAAGAAATCGACACCCTAACACATTCACCTTTTGAACAAACCTTCTCCCTTCCGTCTGACTTAGGGCTTTTGGAGTCTCTGAAGAAGAATCAGTCTGCAAGTAGCTGCAGCCATCAATATTTGAGGGAAACTGTCACGCACTGGTCCAAAGGTGAGCTCTATGAAGATCAGATTACATGCGATATGTAACTGCATACCCTAGCGATATAAGCGAAGACGCAGCGAGGGCATTTCAGGTACGTAGCGAAATTACCGATGAACATCAGAAATAACAATGGTTCAGCATAGATCCTTGGAATATACCACGAAGTACATCAGCTCTTATGGAGCTTACACATGCTACCTCCACACAGAATGAACAGTCTAGTAAAAACCTCGCAGCCATTTCAGTATTCTCTCAGAAAGACGAAAAAGCCTAAGCAATCAATGATTTGCTTGATCAAAGGTTTTTTTAAAGTTCATATAAAGGACTTCAACTGTTTATCCAAACTATTCGTAAATTCATTCAGAAAACAAGCCGAATTCGTGGACCAAAACTTATGATACACACACATACCGTGCTGATTCCTTGCGAGAAGCTTACTGTTAGTGAAGTGTCTTACTGTATTGTTTCGGATAACCTCCTCCAGCAATTTCGAGTAAATGTTTGCCTTCGTCTATTACACTCTGATGAATTGACACAAATTCAATCTTCATCCAAGAATCCAGAGCAGTGACTCTTCCTACCATGATTTTTGTCAATTCCGTATGGAACTTTGATATTCATAATACTAAAGTTGATTACAACTTTTGTGCATTAAAGCCAGTTATTGTTTGATACTGGGCTGAATCAGGTCATCATCTCCGTTGGTTTGTTTACTTCTGTTAATCTTTTTGTTTGATTTCTTCATTCTCCACATACGTCCCTCAAACCTGATCGAGTACGTACAAGTTCGGACCGATGTTGCGTAATGGGATGAACGATAAACGAAACCTTTCTGACTCTGTTCCGGAATACGAGGCCAACCTGACATTGTCTGTGTTCGTCAAAGCTATGCCGATCAGATATTATCGACCGGACTTGAGGTCACAACAGTCGTTCGCGTAGACTGTTTGTTTCCATTGGAGTTGAACAAGTGATTTTCATAGATTGATTCATTTGACCGTTATTCGCTAAGTGGTTGATTGGGGTCGAAAAGATAAAACGAAACGCTAGAACCTCGTATGTATTCTCGCTACGTTACAGATTCAGCGCTTTCGATAACGAGTATAACCGTTTTCCCTGGACACACATTCAACTGTTCAATAGCGTTGCACTTTTGTACGTTGACCAACCAAATCCCGAAAGCCAGATAGAGTACACAAGTGAAGATTGGATTCAGTCAAATTACGAACTACTCGTCACACTATGAAGTTAAGAAATTTGACACATTTAAAAAAGGCTTATAATCAGCCGTATCGTGCAAATGAGATAAAGAAGATGAAATTCTCTTTAAATGTGAACTGACCGGTAACGATGGCAATGGGTTGCCTGTCGAAGATAAATGAGCGACGAAGCAGATTTGAAGACACCAAAAGCACCAACTTGCATTTTAACCATTGCTGAGTGTCAAAAAGTCCAATCGAAGCTGAACATAATGCTCAGCAGCTCAGTAATACTAGGGACAGTTGACTCAAACTTAAGATATTTGTGGCGGCTAAAAAGGTTATGTAAGAAAATTGATAGAAGCAAATAGACTAACGGAAATGATTTGTTAAATCGGTCCTGTAAAAAACTACCGACGGAACCCGATATACCAAACATTACAATTAACATTTGGAGAACGAAAAACGGGGAAGGAACGGATAGACGTAAACCACATCAAATTAAAAGCATACTTCAGTACGGGCAAGAAATGATGTGAACGCAGCATATCAGCAATGGAAGTCTGCAAGTAAAAAATGGACTTCAGAATCCGACTGGATTCTATTTGAAAACATTCTGTCTTCCGTATCTCTAGGAGGTTTCTGTGTACCATCAAATATAGTCTGTCCACTAACACGCTTGGGAGGAAACTAACTGGCTGGTCGCCAAACCCACCTGACTCATCCATACTACTGTCGTTTACTCAGCTGTACCTCTTATCTCAAAACGTGCCTCACCTGCTTGCTACCCCATTTATGCGGACTCACTGACGCCAACTGGGTTGGCGACATACATAGAACGGGTTTGCACACATGGATGCTCTAGCGGGTCAGATGCAACCGTGGGTCAGTGAGGTACAACAGTCATGCATTTAAGTGCCACAGGAAATCGAGTGCCAAAGGCTTTGAGCTTAACCAACACACCGACTCGATCTTCGACGACTCACCCATCATTCGGCTGTTTGCACCACGTTGCTGATCATCGGGAGAGTAGAATGTTGGGGGTATTGCCCACGTAGCATGTATGCACCGTTGCGTGGTAGTTGTAGTGTACGCTTTCGCCAACCAGCACATGTGGCAGCGAGCCCAGTTCTTACTCGCCTGCTCCCCTACGTGGCACATAGTCGCGGCCAACCCGGTTGTGACAACCGATCCTAGTGTGGATTTGAGACGTTGCATGAACTCCATGTTCATTTTCGATAGAATTTGTCCACTAATTTAAATCATTTGCTTTTCATCGGCACGACGGAAATACAGATGTTAGGACGTGTTGACGTTTTGTTTATTCTCGTCGGCTGCATGTAATAAACCACAGATTATATATGAAAAAGAACGTCATCAAGAACAGTAATTAAACGTGACGCAAATCACCGGCCAGGGTAAATTTCACAGCGACTAATGTGACTACGTCAGCAAGCTTTGTATGTACAGAAGCGTTTAACACTCCTTGATCAACATAACTACAATGAATGATAACACCTCCGGGATTCGGTTATATAACAATACAATGAAAGATATTAGTTGGCCAGCCAAGTGACTGACATTTAAGGTGTTTAGCAATGGGAGACGCCGGGTTTCGGCTGGACCGCTGAGTTGCCAATGTTCGCTGAATCATCGTTTTCAGTACCCATTTAGAAATGTGGTCCTTATCCCTTGCCGTGAACTGCGGTCCTTCTTACCAATATGACTTACGGCCGATCGTAATCCTTGCGTACATCGGTCGCTACGTGGTCAATTTTGGAAGTGACATCCAATGAGTCTTTTAGAAGTAGTCTCATTCGGAGGTTCGATGACATGAACTACGATGAATTTATACAAAATTTTCTGAATAACCATACCAAGAAGAGGCTCTCTATGAATTCTTCCTGCTCACTAACGCTACTACTACGTCAAGGCATCAAGTTCTTTCGATCGAAAAATACCGCCTTTCCGGGGAAGACGATTTTTCCAATCAGAATGAAGAGAAATTCCAAGAACACTGTTTTTTACCTACCCGGTCTTCATTCAATCACGCTTACTAGTGGCTTCACTGCTACTTTTAGTAACTGTCCCAGAATACTTTGAAGTTAGTATACCTTGTATATTTCTGTCTGCTACTCGCGTTTTTGGACAGTTTGGAGTGACTTTGCACTCCTCTACTGATTTGACTTGGGAGCAATTAGCTGGGTCAGTCGCGTTGTTCTTTCACGGGAGCAAGATTTCCATTTTGTTTGTCTCAAGACAGAAGAGTCGAGTTCTTTCAGGCACTGGTTATTTCGTTGTCGGTCAAGCGTGTTAGTCCGAATGTTTACTGCACATTTTCTCGTTGGATTGCATTGAGCGGTGCTCCAGATCAGAAAGCATCTATAGTGGGAAATATGATGAAGCATATCCCAGCGAACCAATGGTTGACGTGACTTATCGACGTCCATCGGTTGAAGGCAAGGAGTTTCGAACGCGCACACTGCAAATGGGAATCAAGCACATAGGGATGACACCATTACCCACGGATGAATTAGCTCCCTGAACGCAACAACCGGACAATTTTTAAAAAAAGCTTACCAGCCGAGAATTTGATCTACCACTGGTGTCGTTGTCCTACCGAGCATCAGTTCAGACGAAATCTAAACCATTTTAGTCGACGTACAACTGAATCCTTCGAATGCCAGTGGATCAAGACAGTGAAAAACAGTCACAGTGCAGTAAGTTCACCAGATGACCATTCGCCTGAGAGAGGTAAACGAAATCTGGAAATTTCGCAAGAGAAATCAGCATCCCAATAAATTGGCGAAGCCAGAAGGTTCAGGCTAGATGGGGCGAAACACCGAGATCATCGGTACGAAGGTGTCAGCGTCCCACGCTCAATAAATATTTTGGTTAAATGTAAAAGTCCGCATGTGGTACTTTCCAGACAGGGTTCAGTACACGTGATCAAGCGGAACGGAGGGAAAAACAAGTACAGGGCAGGGGTGATGCCAAGTAATCGATCTAAAAGACAGCGCCGTCTGAATAACGACGGATTCAACCAATATTTTCCCGTTGGTACTCAGGTGTCCGCCAGCGAGGATGCAAAGCATGTAGATCGTCGGGGGGTAATAAAGTGCTGAGGAACAGTTGTTAATTATGGACACGGAGCATTTTCGTGACGCTGGACACACTCCGCCACCAGCTCCAAGGATTGACGTCTCCAGAGATGCAACAGAACGACGCTTCAGGATTCAGTAGCCAATATACACCGTACGCTCCTACACATCATCAATCAATCTGACTAGCACCGACGTTGGCCCTAGGCTTTCACACCCTTCAGCAGCAACCAGTTCCCGTGTCGAATAAACGTTGTTCCATCTTCTCGTCACCCTCAACACACGTCCGCAAGACCTATTCCGTAGTTCTCAATGCTTAATAACCTGCTCAATAAAAGGAACACCACAACTTAAACCCCCCAAACCTTCGGTCAGTACACTTTATTCAAATCTGAAGCAGTTTCATGGTTTGTTTTTTTACAACGCTGTTCTCGATGCAGACATACGCACTCCCAACTGTTCCGCTACGTTCTACATTCCTCGAAGTATATTAAGGTTCAAATTATTGTTTAGAGGTACTAGGGATGTACCTCTCAACTCTCACCGACTCGTACGCACCCACTGGGTGAATTATGGTAAAACTGTTTCATCAGGAACTCCTGTCCAGAATCGTAATGCAGTTCAAGTAGTGTCCTGTATAACATTCCTTGGCGGAGTGGTGGTGAACATCGAGTCAGACTGTCTTCTTTCTTGGCGGTCAGCTAGGTTGCCAAATGCGGCCGTTAGTTCTCACACAGAGCATTCTCGAGTTCTTTTCGGCACGGCCTTCGCCTTGCCTAACATTTGCACCCACAGGACGTTGAAATAATCTCGGATTCTTTCCGAAGCGTGCGAATGTTTCCATCCGTAAAATGGTCGTGGTCAGCGGGCCTTCAGCTTTAGGAACATCACGGTACCGGTGGTTGTGACTGCAGGCATTTGGCCCAGGAAGCGGTATAGCCAGCTATCCGTCAAAAAAGTTTGGAAAACAAAACGACCGTGGACAAGACTCCGGTCGGTTGATATCTCCACACACATAACCAGTTGCGCAGCGATGATTTTTGCCTACGAGTTCCACGAAAAACACGTCTGACAGTCAATCTCAGTTGTCCTAATGCTTGTACAGATGGTTCCGTTCGATTAGTGACATGCCAGTTATTGCAGACACTAAGCAGTACACACAAAACCAAGTCACACAGAAGCCCAAGTCACCTACATCTTTCACTAAACATGTGAACTGAGGATTCGTGATACCAGCTTTTTTTGATGTCATGAGGTTCGGTGGGACCGTTGAATGTTTGATTTGGTTCCACGCTGGTGGCGACGTCTGACAACCTAAAATGTTTCTCACATATAAATATCGTCAGCTTTGACAAGTTGATACACCAGATGGTTGATCCAAGTCTTCACGATCTAAGTGGTTCTGTGTATGACCACTGCTTTTACGGCATGCCACAAGGGCCGTCCAACTAACTAACACCGATCGCTCGTTTGAACAGCAGCTAAGAAACCACTCTTTTTGGAAAATGTAGGTGGCAGAATAAATAGCCAGATCATTTCGTTCGCACACATTTGCATTAGGTCACGTCTTGTTAGTCTACGTTAATTTGGCAACAAAGTAGGGAACGATATACGTGCATCAACAGTCAACACAAAAACGAAGTACAAGCCTTATGATCACAAACCGACTCGTTACACTCATGCACAACAGACAAAATAAGTCTTGATGTTAAAGGTCAATATGACTGTACATCAAACTATGATTCATGTGAGCACCGACTAAAATTGTCTGATTAGCGAACGGATACAACGCAAAGCTAAATAGTCCATCTGCGAATGGATAATGCAAGACACACAACAGACCCACAGATTGTTAGTCAAACTGTTGACAAGCTGCAGTTAGTGGACCGTAATGTTTGATATTGTGCGTCCAGCCATTTTTCCACAAATAAATATGGTAAACTTTATATCCGAACAGTTGGGTAAACAAATGAATTGCCAGTACAATCGTTCAATCACTGATCCCACTCAATGGCAACCCTGGAAGAGGTATCGTTTCCACTTTCCTTACAGCTGGAATGGCAAAAGACAGAAGCTGGTTGCGAGTTTCAGTAGTGAGCCAAATTAGTGCAAAAACGGTTACAACCACATTCCACGTTGTAAGCCAGGGGTTATAATAACAGACCGAAATGTGTGATCTCAAGGGATTGAAGCGAAATGCTTGTATAAAGTTGCAAGAAGTTGGCAGAGTCGCACGAATACAATGTTTTGGAATAGAAAGATTAAATCCTAGAAGATGAAGTTGCTATGTGATCTAATCATCGAAAAAGTGTAGTTGCCAAACCGTCAGAGAACGGAACTGCAACAAAAGGATTACTATCCAAGACACGCTGCCCTGAAAACTCGTAATAGAAGGTCAAACACTGATTCGAACAGCTTACTGGCTAGCCAGCAGAATAGAATGCATTTTCTCCCCAAAAACAATGAAGATAGTGAGAAATCATTTAAACTTGAAGTGCACAGAACAGCGACTCGTACACCTGCCCCAGAAACAAAGCAGAAGAGAAGCGTGAACTCTAGTGGCCAAAACAGAACAACCTGATTCAGCACAAGGCTCAGATGGAAGCGATCTTCGATATTCAGATCGGTTTGACACTGTGATTAATAGACAAATTTTATTTCCGTATCAATTAAACGAATGAACTAAGACAGCAAAAAAAGCGTGCAAAAATAGGAACCTGTTACTATATGCGTGAACTGCTAAATTTTAAAGCATAGTTAAGACAAGAACGCAGCCGTATAAATAGAACGCACAAGTAGCCACCACGCTGTGTATGAAAGAGACACCGCAAACCATGATTATCGCAACAGGATGGTCACAGCAACCGGGAATAATAGATATCGTCAATCGGGGTAATTCGCGAGAGGAACAGAAACCAAAATGGGCAAAAGATTGTTGCAGAAAAAAATTGCAGCAAAAACGGGCAGGTTGCAAAAAAAACATTTGAGGGTAGGCTAGATACAATGAATCAATTAGCATTGATATCAATAATTCTTTTATTAGAAAAAGGGAGAAGATACAAAATAGGAGGGAAGGAGTAGAAAAAGCACGGGAGGGGAGACAATGGGCAAAAGTCCACGCCAGACTAGATTGAGTGAAGTGTGAATGCAATCAACGTATCATCTCAACTCAGAGGGTTAATTTTCAGTGGACGAATAGCCATTAAGAGTGGATGAACCACGAGGTGCTGGCGTCTGATTTGAGCTTGTTGTTACAGTAGCAGAAGTTGACGGCAGTCGCTTGCGGTATCCGTAAAATCCGTCTGGTATTTCAAACTACAATGAGAAAAAAGGGCGACAGCATATAGAAAGGCAGTTCATCTTTTAACTTGTGTGTTGAAGAAATTCACCGTACAATATCAGATCGAACAACGGCAAACTGATCCGTAAGACAGACTCATCACCATCATCATAGACAGCAATACATCAGTGGTTCACACTGATGCTTAACTGCCACACAACCGTGAAGAAGAAACAAACCTTGTTTAGGAAGAGAGAAAAAAAGGGGTAGGGGACATAACCCATAAAAATAGCTACGTCTACATTCAAACATGAAACATCAAGGCGCCTACACCTTGCAAACAAACAACCGAGCTGTAAGTGAAAGTAAGACGTCATCAGCAAGACAGCTTCCTCACGGCTTTCACTGCCCCGCGTCATTATGTGCACTCACTTCACAGACAACTCGGACAAACAACGACAACACTCACGCCACTGAGCTCGGTTAGCCGCCATCTCACCTAACGTCTCAAGCCACTGACTCTGTGAGTCGCGAGGGTTCCAGCCCGGGAGACGAACCCGATCGACAATAGCCAACCCCTTCGGGAACGATTTCATTTCTCTACGCCGGGTCATCACCTGCCCACCTCGCACCTTGCGCCAATCGACCGCAGCGTTGGCAAACAGTGCTCGGTGTGGCGAGCGATTAGCTGGCATCCTTAGTACATGACCTAACCATCCAATTCTATGCAAATGTAGTGGGTAAATAACAGAACTCGTTTGACAATCAGTGCCAAACACCCGCTTCCTAACCTCCTCGCTGCTTACTCGTTGGTGCCACCCTACACGAGCGACTGAACGCAGACATCGGTGGTCAAATACCTGAAGACGGTTCACGTCTTCTATCCTGATGGGCCAGGTTTCGCTGCCGTAAAGTAATACAGCTCTCACTATTGTCTGATATACGCGACCCTTAAGTTTCAAGGAAATACCTCTGTCGCCACAGGTGCCTCAGATTAGCGAACACCGCCCTAGCCTTGGAGATACGCACCTCTAGTTCGTTCTCTATGCCTCAGCCGCCGCTGATGTAGCTTCTCAGGTATACAAACCGGTCAACAACCTACGTGACTTCACTATCTAACATTAAATTGACATTATCACAGCAATCTTCCAGAAGCACTTTGCATCGCGAGACAGCAAAGCGCATTTCGAAGTACTTAGCAGAACGCGAAATTGCATTCAGCGTTGCTTGCGCTGCTTG
>JTDE01021872.1:30372-41043 GCA_014338405.1 Paragonimus skrjabini miyazakii | reverse complement strand
GTGTACCAGGGGTTCCTTCTCAATTTGACCATGGTTTTTCTCTGCAGCTGTGGAGGTGTGCCCCAAATGAATGATCGCCTTCTCGGCTCAATCGGGGAAGGTGTTGAAATTACGATGCCAGTACCAAAGCTGGAAACATCCATGGCCAATACGACTGGAAAACCAGTCAAAATGGATTAAGAAAAAGTCGGAGGCCAGCATGGATTTATGCTACTCAGATGCCCGTTCACATTCTGGAAGCTAGTGCCATAGGACGTCCTTTCTAAGTAGGTAGTTTAACGGAGCTCCAGCGTCATTCAGCGAAAGTAGAAAAGAGCCGTAGTGACTGCTGAAACCCAGAAACGAGCGACGACACATTAAATCCTTCGCAGCTGAATAATATAAACGTTCTCAAGGTCTAGCCGACGGTCGCAACGTCAAAGATGAAGCCAAGTTACTCGATGGATGACATGAAGAATCAACATTTGTCAGCTCTATGCCGGAACCCGCACTCATGAATAGGTTAGAGGACAGCCGTGATCTATTCATCAGAAATGCGCCCGAAACAGATGACGTCGATCAGAACCCGGCAAGTCAAACAGGATAGCATCCATGACGGTCTTCACAAATAATGGGAGTCGGGTGCACTGGTACAGACTGGAATGTGTACTGATCGCGAGTTTAGGGCGACTTCGATCTAAGGGTATGCGTCGGCTTGGTCGAGCTTGACAAAACAAGTTCAGGATTGCGAACAGGTCATCAGGAACCACCAGGGCTAACGCGGCACTGAGTCCAGTTGAGAAATCAGCGTAGATGCAGACTTACCCACCGGCCTGTTTCAGGATGGCAACGGGGCTGTTCATGATGATTAGATGACAGACATCAGCACTTTCATATCTTTGAGGCGTTTGAGATCCTGGTGGATGACAGGCATAGCAGCGTAGCATACGGAACGTTTCGGACAGAAGACAGGCTGGTTTCCAGGTTTAAGCTGTAGAGCCGCCTGAGCATGTGCACAGCAACCGAGATCACCTTCGAACATCGATCTGAAACGTTGGATGATTCCATTTGTCATGCGTAACGATTGCGCTGTGGAGGACTGTACAGGATTGCAAATATCTTTGATGGGCAGTTATGCCAGGTCCAGTTATTCAAAACCCATCGAGACCGAGTAGACTGAGATTGGAATCTAAGATATAGCAGAGACCATCGATGGCCGTGTACCTGGAGTTGACACGACAATGTGATCGTCTAGTTACTTGTACTGTACTATCAAAGACGTTGATGGCAGCATGGGATGTCAGCTGGACTGGCAGGCGACTTTAATTCCAATTTCCATTAGCCTTGTAAATTGACTGAGACGAAAGCACTACACACTTCTTCCAACACACCATAACACCAAGTGATTCAACAGACACGAGCAGATACACCTAACATCAGCTACTCGACAGGTTGCGTATCTGTTCGACAGACACCAGTTGCCAGTCGGAAACTAGTATCCAATAACTAAACAGCACCACCTGCCAACCGCATCAGCCAGGTACACGTGGTTGCGACTTGCTCAGCAGTTTGTGACTACGGCCACCTGTCTGCTGGCCCGGTAGACTTGAGGTTACATTGTATGAGAGGGCTGATATAACGTTTCACAAAGGGATTTCAATGACCACTCTGCCATAAGTTGTGACTAACGAACAACATCAGGTCTACTATCCTATGAAGAGAAATTCTTAGATGTTGTGATGTTTGTTGAAGGTATGCGGACTCAAATAAGTCGAGCTTTCAGAGAAACGAAAGTAAGTTAGATAGATGCAGTCCATTCAAACATTCTTGAACATATACTATGACCATGAGAAGAAAGCAACTAGTTCCCGGCTAACACTAACTTTCTGGACATTAATTGCCAAGACGTGACACTCGGAACCAACTCGGAACTTAGTGACCACGTTGTCATCCTGCTTAGTGAACAGAAATGTACAACAAACCATCAGTCTTACAGGAACATCGACGTTTCATCAGACTGGTGGTCAGATTAGCAGTTAGTGTAAACTCACATCACCTCACAAAACCGATCGACATAAACATAATTTGAAACAACCATTTCCCGTTGAAAATTTGAATAGAGCAGACAAAAGACTGACATTACACGATTTATGCTCGAGCAGATTTCGCTGCATCTCTACTGGTGTTTACTGCAGACGAGTTAAAATGTACAAAATTCCAAACCACATGACAATCACAAAAGGCCAAAATTCAAAACCAGTTCAGTTTGAAATTTTGTACATTTTAACTCGTCTGCAGTAAACACCAGTAGAGATGCAGCGAAATCTGCTCGAGCATAAATCGTGTAATGTCAGTCTTTTGTCTGCTCTATTCATAAATATAATTCTATGCAAGGTAGTACAAATATCTGAAACAGTTGGATCCTTTCAGTAATATGAACAAAACAGTTAGAAGACGAGCACTGGTAACATTTCGTATTGGCCCATCAGCACCAAATAATCAGTAACAGGGAAGACTTTCAATTTAACGTTTACAGTACTTGGAGAAGAGTATGAACAGAGAAACAATCAAGAAAAACAAAATCCCCAATTCTGTGATCTGGATGACACTCATTGCAACCAGGTCCATGGTAGCCTAAGATTATTAAATAGTTGTTTTTGAATATACAACACAGGTTTGAACCGGTTTATTGTGAAGGCTTCACAAAATTTTAAGAATCGTCAGTTGTGGTGGCCCACAATGATTGTGAAGGTTAGGGTCAAGCTGTGGCCAGTTGACAGGATATGTCATCCGATCGACGAAGTAGGAGGCTTACGATTCTATGTGACTACAGTGTTCGGTTGTGAGACCTGGTTGTGGACTCACTTAGGTATACGTTCCTCCATTCTTGAGATCAATGATCGATCGGTTCTGCCTGTGTAACTTTCCCCGCAGTCACACGAGATTTGGCGCTAACAGGTTGATCTTCTTTGATTATGAGTGTAGGAAACTTGTGAGTCTGGTCATGGGTCCACAGTTCGGCAGCACTGTAAGCACGCTTCAAGGAGGAGACAATTCGTTGGGTTGTCTGCAACGTCGCGATATCCCGTTTGAAGGATAGCTCAATATGTACTAATTTCTTGGAGACGTCATCGTTCTTACTGCTTTTGGGTCTCCATTCGCTGTGAGGCTGAATATAGCTTCTGGATATTCATTACTCTCCAGAGTCGTCTCAAGCATTTCTAGTTCTCGCTCAACGCAGTCGGATGTGCAAGTGCGGCGTACACTGGTGAACGATGTTCTCACCACACCTCGCTAATACTTTACTGGGTTGAAACTGGTGAAATGCATATACTGACCATGTTGGTTTCCTATAACTGCTGCGCATTATTGATCCGTCGGTCCTTCATGTGATGAGTATGTCCAGGTAAGGCAGACTTGGTTATTTTGTACGGATGAGCCAATACGAAATACTGGAATCTACCAACATTAGTCTTCTGACTGTTGTGTTTATACTACAAAGACGACGCTAACCAAACCAACTAATGCGTACACGTGACTAGCCGTAACAAAAACGTATAACTTAAGGCACAATTTAATTAGTGATACAATTATAGAAATGTTCTGACGAGAAAAAACCAGACGTTATACCAGGACAATATCTGCAGATGTAGCTCTCACAAAATTTCGATGAACTGTAGTAAAATTATGCAATCACATAAGAACGGCTGTTGGTTTTCGTAAATCCGACTTACGTTGACTCGGAAATCTTCCAGTGTGCGATACTTGCGCAATAGTTCAGCCAACCGAGGATCCATATCGACACGACGGCCACTGTAATGAAGAAAGGCCCAAAACTTTTCTGGACCGTACAAATGTCCATTGTTGTAATCACGCAAGGTTTCTTCCTAAAACGATAAGCCAAAAAAGTAGTCACCAGCCACAGTTCGAAAGCACGCTAGGGATGTATGAAGTAAAGTATTCAGCGAAGCGAACGCAATCACGCGGTAAGTGGGGATCACGTAAAATGCAAATTATCGTTCAAAATAGTTTTGTACACGGACGATAACCACGACCGGCAGAAAAACTGAGTTGTCGATTAACCAAATGGATTAAAATTGCAATAAAGTTGGATACGACCGTGTTGTAGCGAAAACTTTTGTAATACCGTTCGTTCAAAAACGAAGATGGTTGGACGACTTAATCATCATCCAAGAGCATAAACTGTTTTCAGAAATCGAGGAGCAGCTCAAGGACAAAACATATCGTAAAATGTGATCAACAACAGTCTATACTATTGTAGTCACGCAAGCATTAGCAGAAATAACGCTTGTTCCTGTCAAATCTGTTTTGGGAAAATCAGAAGAAGTTCGGTGGTAGCAATTAGAAACAGGTCCATGACGACAAGTTTGGACAATTGTGTTCCATCTCAAGGTGATCGAGCAACCTGAACACTACTCACAAAGCAATATGGCTGAGCGTTTGAATGTGCAAATCCGGTGATGCTTGATGTGATGTAAATGGCGCAGTGATCAACACAGTTGCCTCATGAGAGCGCGGCCGAAGTCCAAATCACGGCAATGGCAAGAATATGCAGCACTACTAACGAGCTCTTACAAAAGCGAAAACAGAATCTAGTGTCTTTTTCCAAAGGAGCTGAGTGAAAAGTAAGTCTATAAAATAAGGGATCTGCGAACAATCTATACAGGTTATCTTAACAGTCGCCACAAGGGCGATTAGTGACGTACCGATGGTCAGTTGAAATGAGTGCCGGTCGATAGCACAATAGGTGTCTGAGGAATGGTCCGAACAAGGACCAAGTAGCACACAGGGAAATTTCGACTCGAGAATCGGCATGATGAGACATTTACATCTTAATGTCACATTATTTTCGTACTTAAAAAAGCTCGCGAGTTCTCAGCAAACGGTAGTTAGAAGGCACAGATAATGGATTAAAATAGAGTAAAATTTTCTGGTTCGAACATTTGATCCATTGGTTAGCCAGTTTTGCAAAAAACAATGTTAAACTACGCAAAACGACGTAGGTTTGTAAAATAATTACTACACAGTCGATTGGACTATCGGTCAAATGAGACAACCGTCTACATAAGGGCTGAAACAGATGGGAAATACAGTTTGAATTTGAGATGACAATGTACAGCGCCTCCGCAGCGCATGACATGAAAACGAACATTGGGCTAGTCATCGCCATGGTACATAGCAAAAAGAAACAAACACCAAGACAATTCACATCAGTTTGGCTCGGAAAGCTCAACGGAAGCAAGCATTGATACAAATGCTAGAATTCTTAGCACCCAGTTCATAGACTGGCCACGTGTTCGTGGTTTTCAACGTAACATCACATAAACAAACGGAACAAGATGTGCCAAACGATTAGCTGGCATCCATGACATCAGTCTGCGGCATCAAGATCTACTTTTTGGAATTATTACGCTCAGTGATCGGCAGAATGTGCTGAACACGCGGTCATTCACTATGTGCAAACGACCCGCGGAGACCGGCAGTCGAAGACCTATATTCTATGAACATCTTTCAAGCGGATTTTGCCGGTTTCGCAGTCACATAGTGTAGCGAAAAGGCGTCCAATAAAGCACAATCGTTATTGTCCAACACGCTAGTTACCATGCCACACGCGCGCCAGCGATTTTGAATCACAATTCCAGCCCACAAGACCCACCCAGCCCAGGTTTCCGCTCACACGTCGTGTGCACTTTTGCCCGGTTTATGTGTGTGATCGGCGCCTTTTATCCGGAGATTGTCCGCCTGCTATTCCTCGCCCGTTGATCCGATTTCGTTGAGCAATGGCTCGTCCGGTCGCTCGTGTTGTCCTCCGTCTATCCACCTTGGGCTTAAACAGAACTCCACGACCGTGTGGAGATATTCCTGCGTGTTGGAATTATCACGCCTCCGATTTGGTTATCCATCCTATTTTGGCTGCCATGTCTCGCCCGTTGGTCCGATCCGGTGATGACTCATCCGGTTGTCCACGCCGTCCTCGATCCGCTCGCTGTGGGTTTTCGAACGCATCTACCCCTGCGTTGAGGTATTTCGCCGAGAGTTGGAATGCTCGCACCTCCTGCATGACAGTCCACCACAATAGGACTATTCGAACGATAATGCAATACACTCGACAAACTCTATCCAAAAAACTAGTTTTCATTTGAGACTAGTCAATATTGAGTATAATCATGCGATTGTGATTTTACCACCATCTCGTCTGTCAGAGCGGATACAACTTCCGAAGCCGGTGAATTCTCGATTGTCTTCACCTGGTTAACAAGTAGGGTGGGCACAAGGGCGCGCTCTAAAATCTCAACCAACGGGAGAACGAATAACAATGTAAACAATGGACAACCATTTTGTGTCCGAAGTGAAACTGCTGAAATTCGGCAGAAAAAACAGCCATAAACTTTAACTGGATTACAGGTCCGATTATAAGGTACGTTCTCCTCGTTACAATGTCCCGAACAACAGCATTGCCAACTAATGCGAATGCTATCTGGATAACTAAGTTTTTGTTTCTGACAATGATGGACTGATTCGCGAGTTCGCTGGTCCCTCACAAGGTATTGACAATTACTCCATCAACGTAGCATCACATATTAAGAATATCCAAAGCATTGATGACGTAAAAGTCGCAGAAATCCTCATTCAGCTTTCGGAATTAAAAACGAGATTTCCGCATCGGAAGGCACTACGAGAATGTAACCCATGGGCGTCTTGTTTACGTAACGTTTTCGTTCACAAGAAATTCCCGACCACTAGAGGACTGCAAAGTTGCTCCAACTTATGTCCAGCAGCCTACAACTTGGCAAAATTGAAAGCAGTCGGGAAACTCAGGCTAGCTAGAATGAGTAACCAATTGACTACTAACAACCTTTATCAGTGCGCCTATCGATGTTAAAAAACCGACAATGGACAGTTCCGCTAGTATTAACCATCTTACTCTACTTGTCTGTGTTTCACGAATTATAGTAATGCCTTCAATTACACAAACTGAATAACATGGAGACGGTATATAACCATGCTCAGTTAATCAACTGGGTGAACACTTCATCAACAGAACACAATACACGCGCTTAAACAAGGTTGTTCCTCATATTTAATAATCGATTTTGTAGTATCCAAAATGGGTCATCCTATCATCTTTTCTGTTCTCAGCCTACATAAATGAAATGTTATCACTAGTGCGAAATATGCTCTTCAAATAGGCAGAGGACGTTATCTTAAGGTACTTCTTTGTGAGATCTCTAACTCAACTCTGTTGTAACAAGTTTGGTATGTACCGAACGATATAATCAAAGGATCGTAACCTGTCCATGAAATGTGCAATGTTTTGGTTTTCCTTGATAATGACAACCATTATCAGCAATCCATGTGAAGTTGCATATTCAAAATATGTTCATTTTCAGTGAGTAATGAGTCAAATACTTCGGAATAACTTTGCGTCCTCTAGCCGAATGACGTTTTTATAAAAGTGAAAGGACTCGTTTTTCATATAGGTCGGTTGAAATCACTTTTCTACTCTTCGCTTTGAGATTTACGCTGTTTTCCCCTAGTTTTTAGTGTGCTTTTTTTTTAAAGAAATATCCATAAAGTTATTGGCATGATGTATCGGGATTAGGCGTACATGTTTTATCAATATCATTGTCGAATCACATTTGGGGGCATGTAGTCAGTTTGCTGATAAGACTCGTTCATGATAATGGTCGCTCCCTATTCAACCTACCAAATAACTATTTGGTCCTGTAACAAAATTCACACATAGGCTCTTGTGCGTTCGCATTCAGGCGTATAACTGTTCAACTGTTCCGAATCTAATGAGAATTTAATTTAATTTTGGACGGATCTCTCTAGGGCTCTTAGAATGACTCAGCATATGACAAGATGAATCAAATATTGCTCCAAGTATACAACACCAAATTTATAAGTTTGCGGTTCCGTTTTTTATTTCAACAATCGCAGATCACTTTAAAAAAAATTATATTCAAAGGATTGTTATTACTGCTAAACATGCGATGGTAAGGATAAACGGAATTCGACATTTCCGAGGTGTATAAAGCAAAGTCCTGACTCGACCGCAAGTGTAGTAATTTATAGCAGTAGCGAAGAGCAACAGCACTAGGCAGTCTGGACGCAATAGCAATCAGACTAATATCTTCATGGCAAGCGCAAGTGTTATGTGAAGCCTTCTGGAAAATGTAAGCGGAGCCCCTATCGTTCGTGCTGAACCCAGAGGCTCGAGAGAAATGTCATCAGTTAACTGACTGAGACTGAGCTCGCGTCACCGAAAGCATGGTAAGGGATAGGACAAGCCCACCGCGAAGAATATAAATCGGAAGCACATTTCTCCCTCTCACGTTGTAATGAAGGTGATATAGATATTTGTATAGATGGAGTGTTGGCGAAATACCATAGAAACTATGTTGTTAAGCGCTGAGTGGCAACTGCGATCTGGTAAGAGGGCGCTACGGCCTGGCAGAATTTCAACTCTTTGAAGCAGATTCGACTACCATCGGCCAATTAATTTACAGTCTATTTTTAGAAACATGGTCACATGTGCCCCTGTGACGCTGTTTGAACGCGCTCGCACGACCACATCAGGTGAGCGTGGTGCACGTACACGCAAACACAGACATGACGGGACGACCTTGAGAACCAGCCGAATGACAAGTTAACGGACGCTCCAGTTAACGGGCAAATGGTGAGGTCGGTCGATAAAATTAGTCATCATGTTCAATACTGCAGAGCCTGACCAGAAGGTACTGTGGTTTAAACGGTCGCTCACTTCAACAGTAAGGTGGAATATCCTAGAAGAAGAAACGTAGCTGAGAAGATTATATTAATAACAATAATAATAACACAACAATAAAGTAAGACTTATCCAAAAAACTGGAAATAATATGGGTGCAGGTATGCTATTGACAGAGATACACCATCATCTCAAATGGCGTTTCTAACCAGAGATTAGAGTGATCACCAGCACCACAGCCGAATAAGCGACATCTACCCCCGTAGCTCAATACAACAGTCACGGCCTTTCATGTTTCGTGATAATGTTGTTGCTTAACCACCACGCGGTTTTACCCAACTGTTGGTGATCTCTGTATATAATGTCCGGTACGGTAAACGCTCAGATGACATGCGGAGTATGTAACCCAACCAACGTAGACTGTAGAACACGATTAGTTGAACAATTGATCGTGCATCCCTCGTGCGTTCCGAGATACGCGCTGACGAACGGCTGTGATCACGTGATCAGTCCACTCAATGTGAGCTAATTGGCGCAGACACCGACGGTCAACACAGCAAGACTATCGACATCTTTGTCGTGAACAGAATATATCACCAAACCATGGAGCAAAAAAGAACGTACACAAACATTATGTACTCTTCCTTTCAACAACAATCCAACGTCTTTTCGACGCCACGGATGATGCGGGTTGGCATAGGCAACTTGTGCCTTTGCTATCCTCCCTGGTATCTCAACAGTAACATTACAAGCTGACGAAATAGTGTTACCCAAGTATGTGGACGTGCCAACAGTCTCAAGTACCTGCAATGAGGAAGATAGGAGCGGAAATGCCCCAGTCTTGAAGAAGCACTTTGCGAAATATATTCCACATAAACCAGATCGGCCAATCACCTTGTTCAGCATGTACTGCATGTCTTCAGCAGACAAACTAAGTAAAACAATGTCATCAACATATTCCAGGAAGAAACTCATTTGTAGGTCGGCGATAAGATGCCATAGGCTTCAACGTTGCCCAAGATTTGACAGTACTTTTAAGTTGTTGACACGTTTCCTTTATCAACACACCCTCAGAGTGTAGCACAGTCGATTGTAACTGAGACACTTTCTGACGTATATAAAGGCAACAATTGCCGGTTTTCTACAGGAATGGCGGAGTGTGAAGATACAACAAATGCAGCCACAGCCAGGGCAAAACTCAGCTTGCTACTTACAGATATGGTTTTCGCGTCCCTCCAAGTCTACGAAGTGCAATGGATACAAGCAGCCTCGCGACACAATAGAAATCAGACTGGTCTGTTGTCGACTCCCACTCGAAGTGCGTCCGCTCTATTTGAAAATGGGGATTATGCTGGCCAGGCCCAGTCATTTGGAACGAGTTTACTGACCAGGAGGTTCCTGAATAGAGCCGTGAGCTCTTTCGCTAAGTCAAAGGAGGTTCGTCGGGACAGGGTACGTCGTGGTGTTCTAGCACAAGTGAAACTTCTGTTTTCGAGTGCGGAGAAAAGTCAACAGACCAATAAGGAGAAGAGGTGCTTGAAAGGGTAATCAACAACGCGGGTGAACTGTCGGTACTGTATTGCACAGCATACCAAAGCGTCACTACAGATTATGGATAGGCTCGCGATTGGCTTTGTAGATCATCTCCATCACACCTAGCTTTCTGTTACCCGTTGCTCTGATGAGATGGAAACCTTTCGGGAGTGCTCAGTGACAGAGGTTTGTTTCACCTCAATAGTGTGTTGTGTTTTCCACACCTCGCAATCCTCTCGTAGCTGATTCCGGAGTTCAAAGTGAACAGTCTTGCGACCTGGATTACATCTGTTGCCAGACGGAATATTTCGGATGGCTCTATCAAAAGAAGTGTTTATAGGAAATCCACATGGTCCGGTCAATACCTAAACTTTAGTAGTTTCACACCGGTCCATCAAAAGCGAGCA
>JTDE01021872.1:0-14101 GCA_014338405.1 Paragonimus skrjabini miyazakii | reverse complement strand
AGATGATATCATTCGAGTTCATGTGATTGCTCAAAAATGCACCAGTCTTTAGCACAATGACGTAATCAACATTTTGCTGATTGATGTGAAATCGATGTGTCCATAACGGCAGCACACATTCTGTATAACAAAGAGATCGGATGATAGTATGTAACTTTGCCAGACACTCCCGGTCGTGAAAAACAGTCTGATGATCACCTCTAGGCGCCTACCCGTCAAGATGTCTCAAAATAATGCCTGAGTAGGTTGAGTATACTCGGAAGGTGTACCCATTAGCCACATCGACAGGATCTAATGCTTCACGGATGTCTGTGGGAACGATGACATTTTAATCTGAAGAGCTGATCGATAAAGTCACTCCCAGAACAAAGACCAACCTCCTGTTGTTTTAATCCCACGAGAGGAATAAAGGTAAAAATGACTAGTCTCAGAAGTTACAGGAGTCAGACCTACTTCTTGCTGAGCAGAATAGTGTCTAGATCTTTGAAACAGAGACAACAGTAGCTGTGAGTCGAATTTTCCGAATGATGACTAAACTTCAATCATGTGATTACCTATTGAGTGATGACAGTACTACCATCCTGGAAGAGAGCTGAGGAACGGTGTTTTGGACGGTGACTTTGTGATGCCCAAGAAATTAGGGCACCATGGGAACTTCTGCTTCTGAAAGTGAGTCAGCTGTCATGACAAAGGGATCAAAGTGGTTGAACTATCGGCAGTCTACTGTGGTAATGGTGAACTTAAGGGAATTCAGAGACATTCTGGGTCGTTTCTGATTCTGCCTCATTTACCCGGTTTTCTCAATGCCCGTGACTCGGATCAGCTAGGAGTTTTCGGTAGTCACCTAAAGTTCAGGATGCCAATGCTTCTGGAGCGAAAGAGATCCACCAGATTTACCAGTTAGTTTTAAGGCTTTTCCGTAATTTTGTTCGCGTGTGTTTCAAAAATCGTCGATCTCGGCGTCAGCAGGTGAGCATTAAGAACATCAAACGAGATTGAGGAAATTCAGCAGACGGCAGTTGTGACTGCGTAGGCTGCATATACATATATGGCACGTAAAAACCGAGTAGAAAACGTGGAGGGAAAAAGGAAGTTTTGTGTACAGTGAAGGAGGAAACAAAAGTGGAGGGACAAAGAGAAGATAACAAGAATTTACATAAGCTCGCAACACGAGCGCCGCTGACTTTTACTCTTGGCCATATCAGATCCTCAACTAAAGATGATCATTGTACTTCGGACCCCAACCACGAAGCCCTACTAAAGTAAACTTCAGAGTGAGTCCCTTCATAACCCGAACCCACGTCATGCACTGACCACCGGGCTACCGCTTCCAGCCTAATCCACCACTCGGAGACAAGCCACGATGTGGTAGGCGGTGAGCTGGCATCCGTAAGATATGGCTAAGCCAACGAAGTCTGTGAAACGAGACCAAAATGCTCACGGGTTGACAGAATTCGTCCGTCCCAAAGACACGAACTGCATCATTGCCAACACGGTGCTCTCATCACACGCCGCTCCGAAAACACCAATGGTCGAAAACAGGTACCTTGTGGACCAGGTTTTGGAGCCGTACAATAGAACTGCCTTTACGATGACATTATACATCTGGCCTTTCACAGAAAGACTGAGACCATGTCGACGCCACAGATGGTGTAAGTTGGGAAACGCCATTCCAATCGTTGCTGTGAGTTATGATCTCATCAGACATTCTACCATCGCTGATACAGCACCCAAGATACATCAACTTCTCGACTAGTTCCAACTGCTCACCACCAAGAGTGAGGTCGGGCGCAGAGGTTTGCCAATCTCGCAACAGCACCCTGAACTTAACAGGTGCAAACGCCACACAAAACTGATGAAATTAAGCCTCTGGTTTGTCTAAGATGTTCTGAGCTCCTTGTGAACCCTCACAGATCAGGGTGATTTCGTCCTCATACCTAATGTCTCGAATTCGAGTACCTGGGGTTAAATCTATATCACCAGATTCACAGTTTGTCAGGGCTCACTCTAGGATCTCGTCTACTGCAAAGTTGAATATGAATGAGGAGGCTGGACAACCTCGTCGCACTCCGCTTGGAATGTTAAAGGTCGGTGATACGTTGTCATAAGCCCTAACCTCGCCCGAGATTTGACAGTAAGTTACTTTCAGGATGTTCATATACTTCTCAGGCACACCCGGTCAACCGAATCGAACGCCTCTTTGATGTCCAGGAAGACAAGTGTCGGCTTTCTGTATGAATGGCGGAGATCAAGCATCTGGCGAAGTGTCAAGGTGTGACCAACACAGTCACAGCATACGCGAAACCCAGCTTACTGATCACATATATATTTCTCGCGCGTGTCGCTTAGTCTACGAAGTACAATAGCTACGAGCAGCTTTGACGCAAAAGGAGTCAAACAAACCTCTGTGGTTTGCACACGAAGTGCGTCAGCCCTTTTTGAGAGTGCGGGCGATTGAACCAAACCCCAGTCATTTTGAATAACTTCATCGCCTTAGAGTTTTTGGAGCAGAGCCATTAACTCTTTAACTAAGGCTGGGCCTTCATCTACAAAAGAGACAGGAGGGAGCTCGTCTGGGTCGGGTGTCTTGACGTTTCATAAACTTGACCTCGAGAGAGACATCTGTTTCCGAGGGCGGAGAAACGTTAACAGACCACTCAGCATAAGCAGAGCCCAAAGGCGTGGTCAATGGCGCGGATGACCAATCGAACTACTGTTGGAAGTGCTCAGTCCAGCATTGTAAGCATCACTGCAGGTTCTGAAAAGGCTCACCACTGGCTTCGCAAACAATCTCGCTCACATCTGACTTCTGCAACCAGTTGCCCGGATGAAATGGGAGGGTTTTCGAAAGGTCCCGGTAGCAGCGGCTTGTTTTATCTTAAGAGCGCGTTATCCACTAGACCTCGCAATCTTGTCGAAGATGCTTCCAGAGTTTCAGGCGAGTAACCCTGCGGGCCGATTTGTGCTCGCTGCTGAGTGGAATATTTCGGTGGGCGTCAAGAAATTCCAGTGACCGCATGGAGATTCACCGGTTGGCAACTGAACGAGTAGTAGTACCACACGAGGCAGTACCACACTTATGCATTGCACGCCGTATGTGTGCCCAATGTGTTTCACTGTCGTCTGGTAGATGGAAACCTGGACTAGAGGCATGTGCACACTGGTAAGCGTAAAGTGTCTATGTCCCCCCTAGTGTGGATACGTCAATTTGTGGTCTCCGACCAAAGCGTAAAGCGAACTTAGCACATAACAGTGCGTGAGCGGAATCTACACAGGCGCTCTAGATTGACTTGCAGTCTTGAAAACAACCACGCCATTGATAACTGACGATCATGCGATCAATCTGTGTCCACAACTGACTTAGCGATGGAGGTCGCCATTTACTCTTGAAACGTCGAAAAGTAATACTTGTCAGAAACAAATCGTTATCAACACAAAGCTGCGACAAACGTTCACCGCTGTCTGCTCGACGACCACCGTAAGAGTGCAGGCCACCAAAGCAACGTATGTCAGCGCTTAGACTGCCTACTTGAACGTTCAAGTCTCCAGCCAGCACAATATCTGTGCGGCGCGCAATGTGCAGAAAGTTAGTGGGCTGGTGATAAAAATCATTCTTTACTGCGTCTGGTCTACAGTTTATGTTTATGCTGCAACAACAAACACAGCGTTTGTGATAGGCGCCTCTGGATGCTTTAACCGTACCTACGAGTGTGACAGCGCAAAGACGGCTATTGACGGGTACCCAGTTAGGTAGCGCTCAGGGCAATTCTAACAATGGTTTAGCTAGTGGCTTGAGCAGCAGGGTCTCAGATGAACGCACATTGCACCCGCATAGTGAAGCGAGTGATGAAGATTGAGACTAACTTAGAATCCTGAAACCGTGTTTCAGCAGAATAACAGAAATCGAAGATGAAGGTCTCCAAAGAGTTGCTTGCTGACCTACTAGCATGTGTTTAAACATAGACGGTGGCAAGCTTAAATGGTGTTCAGGGGGTTAGTAAGGAATAGTGTCCTTCAAGCAAAGGAACATTGGTGTTTGACACAATCACTCTGGCTTACTTTTGTCGCGAGCGACAAAAGAGCCTTTGCCGTATGCGCGCAAACGGGATTAGCGGGTCATCAAATGTAGAGTTTAAAAAAGAGGGGAAAATGTGTTTGGTGCGGTAAAATTTAGCATGGGAACAAAGCCGGTCGCCAAAACCTTGGCCAGAGTTGTGAAAGAAAGGCATGACGAAATCCACGATCAATATAAGTTTGACTTCTCCGTTGCCCAGGCCGAAAGAGGAGGTTGGCTTGAGGGACTCCATCCGGCGCTTTTAGGTCAAAATGAAACTAACCCTTCGTATGAGGTCCAGCCAATCAAGAGGTCTGGCACACCTTACGTATCTGCTGGAGCCGGTGATGACCGAAATGATCCGCACGCCTTACCCGGTGGTTGTCCACGGTTGTAGGGGACTAGAGAAATCAGTACTCCATGCGGGTAGCAGCCCAGACGGTCGGTATATTATCCGGGAGCTCATGTGCTCCCGTTGGGGCACCCAATACCCTTTTGTGGCAGGCCAGCATACACCATGTTCATGTGGTTCATTGTCCGTGACTGCTTATTCACCCGGAGAACCCCGTATATTTTGCGGTTAGCTCCCAAGTGGGACGCCGTTTCCCAATCTGCAGCCTGGAGACCAGCTCGACGGTAATGATCTAGCCCACATGTTTACTCAGATACAGAAACACTGACACTAAGTATGGAGTCACAAATTAGCGTATAATAGTTGTTGACATCGGTAGACACGAAAAGCGTTTGCATGCAGGCCAGCGCGTTCTGCTGTTGGTATAGTAGTTTTGGTTTTGCCACATCTGCCCGTTTGTGGCGGTCATGAAAGCGTTCACTAAACTACTAAGGAAAATCATCACTAATTGGAACGAGTATAAACAAGATTAGTACTCCAGTACCACCAAAGGTTTGTAATTCCACTTCCCCAACAATAATTGATAACAACATGATCTACCTGAATTAACAAGATTGCGGAATACGTTAATCGTAAGCCCACGTCGAGATGTGCCAAACTGATAAGAGTTATATGGCAGCACTGGGGTCTTTGATGCAGGTCTCAGAAGAACAATGGGTATTGCCGGAACGAGTGAGTGAGTGCACCCTGTGCACCGGCTAACGTGGACCGTCAGTCTAAGTGTTTTGACGGCAACGGAATAGTAAGCATAGATATGACTGTTTTTTCGCTTGATCGACATAGTTGAGTACGTTGCTCAGAACTGAAGTTCGCTAATAACAGTTCCTCGATGGAAGAAAAGGACTAGGAAAGTTAGCCTGATCTTCGTTATATTTACGGTTGTGGTGTATATTATACATTATGGTGTCATTGCAGGTTGGTTGACAGACATGGGGGAAGGCGGTCGAGAACTGGAATGTACAGACAATATATTTACTATGTTGAATTCCAGTGCACCATCATGCATATCGTGGGATAACAATTGTTTCCCGCGAACAAAAAGATAATTCCTTCTATATCGGTTGATTGTCTGTACCTGGCTTGTCTTTTAAACTAAAGAGTATGTTGGGCATGTGTGTGTATTTACTACAACAGCCTTGGTTGACATGTTTACTGAACTATCTAGCAGAATCTGCCAGGTATAAATTGATAGTTTCTCGCAATGCATGTTGCGCGTTTCAGTTCTGACAAAAGTTTCTCCATAAATCAAGTCCTATCCACGTCTCCTCCTTCACTTAGTCGTTTAACTGAAACTGGAATGTAGCCCATCAAATTACACCCTCTTAAAAAAACAATTTCAGTCTTCATGAAAGATGTAACCGTACGGACGGTCTTACAACAAGGTTACGAAAACTGGTCCCTCCGTGTGGAGTATGCTCACATAGTGTCTGTTTTCGACCAGTGGTGTCTTTAAAATACGAGGGGTGCGGTGGAAACAATGTCAAGAATAAAGAAGTTCGTCAGCAAGTGTTCCGGGCGCACTGACTACTGAACAAAATAATCTAATCTCACAGGCTTCGTTTACTTTGACGTATTATACGAATGCCAAATCACCGATAGACACCTCCTGCCGCGTTTGCGAATGGTGGGTTGGGTTGGAGGTGGCAACTTGATGGTCAGCTCATAATTCTGATTCGAAGCAGGAAAACTTTGATATCGAAGTCTGCTGCAATCGCGTGTCCCCGGCTTTCTGGCTAAGATTCGAAAGACAGCAAACACTTGGCTGTAGACACTGCCTAACGTAGTGAAGAAGGGAACTCAGTAACACTCGTGTTACGAACCTATGTGCTCCAATTTAAATATTTTCATTGTCCAGCACTTTTCCCCTTTTATCTTACGACCAAATATTTTGCACTACCAGCCATGGTATACCTTCCAGTTTATGTAAATGCTTGTGTCAAGTACATTTACAGCAACTCTCTGCAGTGACAAACCTTTGGGACTTGCAAATATGACTGGCTTATGAAGACTGTCTCTGGGAGGAGGTTTGGTGGGTGACAGTAAAACTACACTTTACCAGCTTTGGTTAGTCTCCATATTGACGTACTCTCAATACCAACTTATTAGGCGTTGCCCTTTTGACCATTCGCCTAATTCCGCCCGCGGACCGATCAACATGAAAGCCACTTCAAGAAGCAAATTCGTATTATAATTCAAAGCATTTAATCGAATCCGAACAGCGATTCTAATCGATGCGTTTAGTTTCTTATCCTTCCTCTCTTGGACATCTGATTTTCATCCGAGTCTCCGGGATGACCAATAGTGCATTGTACAGCATCTTGTAAACTGCAAAATCGTATAAAAGAAACGGAATCTTGTCACCACTTCGCTTTAATCTCCATCTCCAAGCCTGAAGGCATTAAGCAGCGCAGAGAAACTTTCGCGCAATGTCATAGCTACTGTTTTCAAGGGAATCAAGTGTTTGAAATATGGTCTGGTTGTAGACAGTCAAACTTCATTCCATACCATCACCGGATGGAATCCCGCAAGATTCCAAGTAGTTGTGTGGATGGAGTGATTTATTGTGCTAACGTTGAACAATTTTACCAGCGGATGCCATCAGATCCAACACGCATATAGCGCATCGTATGTTTTTGCCTACAGGCCTAACAGTTTGGAACATCCCTCTATATGCAGGTGCTGAACAGTTGATAATTGAGGTAAGAAGACAGGTTATCGTTCAGTGGACGAAACGGTTGGTAAATCTTAGTTTTTTTCTGCTTTCAGGTGTCTTTGTTGCTGGCCATCTTTAGCCAGTGGACGTATTCGTTTCTTTATGACTGCACAGTAGTTGAGCAACAGCAAGAACCACCAATTTATTGCTGTTTTTGACGGTGACGACTAGGAAATCATCTCTGTCAACTCTAAGTCTGCACCTGCTTCGTAAGTTGATAATAGGGTTGGTGAATTTCTCCTTTTGACCCGCCTCTATTTGCTTTCTTTTGTTGCCAACTTTTACCATCTGCATTGCATGCTAACAAGACTGTGATTCATTCCTTGCAGGCTTTCCTTCAGATCACTTAGCGTCCCTCAATGGTAGGCTTTGCCTCAGAAACGTTCGAAAAGATAATGTGCCTTAATCCAAATTAAGGACGTCATTCACTTCGCATCCCTTCATTTTGAATCGTAGACGAGTAAACTAATCCCTGGCGAAGTTAGTGAACATATCTGCACATTTTTCAGACAGCACAATTGAAATGATAGTGATTTATCTAAACAACCTAAAAGCCCATGGTTGCGGGCTTAAACTCTGACGTATCGTAACTCATCTCAGCTGCCTTCACTTGAAGCAGCAGGCCAGAAAAGGGCTCGATTTTGCTATCGGCATTCATAAACCTGCCATATGTTTGTTCAGCTTCTTAAGGACACGTCTTGCTTTGTGATCCTTCCAAATCCTTTGCAAATCCCAACTCCAGTGATGGACCAATTCTTTTTTTACAATCAGTTATGTTCATAACTTTTGTCTGATTTACTTCAACACAGTTAGATGTCTATTTTGATGGTATCACACATACTGAAATGCATAAGATCCATCTTATCTGAGTGTAAGTTATCTACTGTACTTATCTGAAGTACAGCATCTCGCAGTATAATGTTCTGAGGGCTCGCAGTAGAACCAGTGCGTGGTGCATCTCTCCCCCGTAGCTACAGGCTGATTCAATAACTGATGATATTTAGTAGTTGAGCACTTCTCTTCTCTGAGATATTGAAATAAGGTTGGTGCATGAACTGGCAAACCCCCTCCAGACAATTGCGGAAACGGAAGGGGGACTGTGACTGGCACATGTCATTATCAACCTGCGTCATTTGCTTGTGTTTCCCATCCTGTATTGTGGCTCAGAACCGTGACCTATTCGCGACGATATCGACTGATTTGGTGTATTAGACCACTTTTGTCTTTGCCAATTGGCCCACATCAAGTAGGTTGATTGCGTGAGCAACTCGGTCGTTCGCCGGCGCGTAATTTGGGACACCATTACTTATGCAACTAACCAGGTTAAGGACGCGCATACACTCACAACCTTTTAATTCCTATTTAGCTTTGTTTAATCAATTTTTATGCCTTTGGTCGATTTTACGTTGCTGTTGCAGAGTGGCAGCCAGTGATTGGATGAACTGCTCCCGAGCGGGAAAATGTAACTTTGAGTATGCCAGCATCGCACAAATCTGCGATGACGCACAAGCGGCTTGAAACAAGCTGACAATAGCCCTTCAACGATATGGAGTATACTATACTCCCAATGTTGCAAAGTACTGGCTCGGTATCTGTAGCGGCTGCCGCCTGCGCTAATTCTAGTGGGTGACCAATTTTGTTTACAAGCGTAAGTGTTAATGAACGATCACCAAACGCGTTCCAGAAATCAGAGTGGCATTGATGGACCTGCGTCATCCGCGGAAAAGTGAAAACACCAGTTTTTCTACGAAAAAATGGATGCACACAGCATTTACATATTCTGACCAACAACACGAAAAATGCCAAATATTTTCATGTTTCACAGCCGTTGCTTGCACGAGATTTTTGGTGCACGATGGAATTATCCTGTGTAGAATGGGGAGTGCTAAACAGTGGATCTGCAGGGATAACGAACTGAACAGCCCCGAAAGGGATACAATCTTTTATTAGAGTTTCTTGACTCAGACAAGTATTTCGCATGTCATCCCAATTATTTGCTTGTACAACCTAATCTACGAAACCCGGACCGATCAGAAGAGGTAGCGCAGTGGACAGACAACAAACTGTACGAGACAACAATCCACGCGAAACATGTCTCCGTTGATTCAATGCGTCTCCCGGTTGGATTGTAAACGATAGTTATAGGATCTGTCGGATGTGACCTGGAATCATAAGCAATGATGTGCACGGGGAATTCATCGTACACTAAATAGATTAGATAAATAGATTAACCCGTTTTTAATCAATCGGTCAATATATGGCATCACGCTTGGTCCAGCTTCTGGATGTGCTAACATGCACGGCTGTTTTCCATCACGATGTAACCAGGTAGGTCGACCCATGCAACCTGTCATCGATGGTTTTCACTTGCATCTTCATAACTTTTGATTAAAATTGTTTGAGAATAGAACGGCCATGCATAGCAGAGCAACCTGCCTGTACAGACTGTGCAACACCAGATTACCGTAAGCCGTTTAATTCTTGTAAAAAACATTCACAATAGCGATCGGCAACTGTTACGAGTGTGCCGGAAATGGAAGGAAGCTAAGCAATCACGAATCCCCTTTCACCTGGTGGCTAGGAGTCGAGACTGTGGCACAGAACCTTTGGTAAATGGGAGTGACAGCATTTATTGGATCTAACGCAGTCATACGCACTAGTCTGGAAACCATAATGCAAACCACCTTGGTACATACACGCCCACTGCATTAGTGTCTCACTGAGACCATCACGCGTTTTATTGGTTTCCATGAGGAGTGGCATCTGTGACATCCTGTCACAGTGGCTGAAGCCAGCGGATACAGAGCTTCTAGGCATCACAGGATTGGAGAACACGTCAGTGAAGATAACTGCGCATAAAATAAGACACACGTCAAATGATAAACACGAAGTCTAGCTGAGGGCGGTATACGCTGGCTAAACAGGATACTCTTATGCAAAAGAACTCTTTAATTTCTTTTTTTGAATACGTTCATTTGGGCTTCGCAAAGTTAGAAAAACGTAGTTAACCAACTGCGAGACAATAACGTAAGCAATAGCAAATGAGCAGTTATACGAAAATGCCACTGGTAGAATAGATATATCTGCACAAATCTAAAAACCGCTCAGCATCGAAATTATGGGTCCACCTACCTGATGAAATTGTAAGCAATCGGTCATAAGTACTGTTAACGCCGCCTTTTCGACGCAGATTCGTAAGACTAATGAACAACACGACGGACTGCGTACAAGTTAGATCGGAAATATGAATCTATGTTAAACACCTTTCAGTTGTCGTTTTAATTTGAACATAAAGTCAAACAACAATCTACTTTTATGATAACAGATCCCACTAAAAACGAAAAGTCCAATTTTGCCAAAAAACATCGTCCAATCATAAACATAACAGAGTTAATGTTCAAGAGAAACTAAGCCGTGTTCAAACACTAGTTCGGATATCGTCATCACAGACAGCAATACATCAGTGGTTCACACTGATGCTTAACTGCCACACAACCATGAAGAGAGGAAAAAGCAAACTCTGCACGGGTAAATGAGAGAAAAAGAGATGGGAAGGACAACTATATTAACTGATTGCAGCGATGCCAGAACAACACAAGAGAAACAGCACTTACGGAGCGTGCACTGGGTGGCGGCCTCAAAGTCTGCGCGGGAACTGGTGAGGCCCTAGAACGCACGTGTCGGCGGCGCTCAACCGTACGCCAGTCAGCTTCCTGGGTCAAGTTGACAGCCGAATTATGCTGACCCACCACAACATTCGTGTTTAAGGTCCCGTTGGCAACAGAATAGACAGGAAAGGTTAATGGGCTAGGGACAGAAAGAGTGGTTGTCAGCTCCGGTGAATCAACCGTAACAAAAGGTGCAAACGATTGTGAAAACGGTTGTGCAGAACCATTGGAAGGATTTTCGTCTGGAAAACCTGAAACTACAGAAACAATAAGATACATACAGCTAGTAATATGACTTACGTGTTGGCAAGATTGAATTTTGGATTACAAAAGGGTACCGTCTTCTTATAAGTCCCTTATCAACGTCAAGCTCAACAACTGCACTCGTACAGCATGCCTGTATATTTGTTACGTGACACGTTGCAAAACTACCTGAATAACTAGCTCTCGAGATGCTCCAAGCTGCTTCATTCGCGGAAATTCTAGTATTACACTTAATGGAACGTATCGGTCGGTAGTTATTTGTTCCTGTAAATATCGGTCCCGAATAAAGTTTTTGTCCCCAAAATAATATTCAACTTGATAACGAATTCTTGAAAGGCGCTCTGCCAAACAAGCTCCACAACTTTCAGAATTACATCGGCATATCTGAAGCTGCAGTCCATAATGCCGATAATGAGACAATACACCGGGATCTGGGAGAGTAAGAAACAACAAACTGCTTACTGAATCCAGGACGTGGAACCACCAAGGGTAATTCGAAACCAACAAAACCCGGTCGAACATACAAACAGGAGCGAGAACTGGAGTAAGTCGGGGGGCTATCATAGTCCTCTCCGAAGTGATGTGCATCCACTCCGTTGTGGGAAACATCATACCCACTGAATCCATTAACAGGTTGCGTAGAAGTGGTCACTGCGTTTATTGAAACTTCAGGTAACGCAGATTTTCTTTGGTCTCGGGAATAGGACACTTTAACAGGTAGATCTTCCCATTTTTTCGCTTTGGGACGAGCTGCAATCTGAGGAATATAGCATGAAAATTAGACTCACATTTCCCTTTAACTTTACTGCTTTCAATACTGACTTAGTAAGCTCTGGCCATTCCTCATCCATTGTTTAAAACTTTGCAGAGAAATAGCACCGCCGCGCGCACGCGGCAGAATACAAGTTATCCGCCCGAGATAAATTACCTTAGCAGTTCAAGGACGTTCAATGGATTTCAGTGATTTTGGTCCTCACGAGCGTCCCGAATTCACTCGGTGTTCACAAATTTTTATTCTAAGTTATGGGGTAAATGTTTTCGTATGAAACTAGTCACGTTATTATTTTGCGATATGTTCACTCTTTCGCACTTCAGTCTGCTAATCCCGTGTAAGTACTGGTTTACTGGCTTCTTGTGAAGAGGAAAGTTTTACGCTTCTGTAGTTCCCCCTCCTATATTCCGGTGTGGTTCTTTAGGTTCATGTGATAGGAATCATCAGCAGCGTCATTTCTGAGAAAATGTCTGGTTGCGCGCGAAGTTTGAATACAGTTCAGTTCACAGAACGTGGCGGCTAGTAGCCTTGTAGTCCAGTTTCTTGCGCTGGTAGGCGTCAGCTCCCCGCGCTTTGATTGAGGATCCCTTAGCAAGTTTCGTCTGCCTGATACCCGTAATCTACAAAAACAATGACAGTCTTGTACGTAAGAAAAGGAAAAAGAATAAGAGGACCAGAAAACAACATACGTGCACGGTCATTAATAAAACGGAGACAACTGTACTGAGATACTCACGCATACGTACACATCCGTACGCACTCATTTTGAAACAACCACTAATATGCATGTGGTAACCTAGCTGTATGTTACTCTTATATGTAACTGCAACAGTTTTGTGACACTACTTGTGCAGTACTAAGAGAGACAATACTGCTCTTCTTGCACACTGAAAAGAGTGTTTGCAGACTGCGTACTCGCATGACAGCTTACTGTCGCTGTGAAGAAGGAAATAAAGAGAAGTTCAAATTTCTCTCCGGGTTGTTTTATTGAAATTTGACTGTCCTTAGCTTAACGACTTCGAGAACTACCAATCAACCTATTTTTATTCGCTCAGTCACCCCAACGACGGTTAAAAGGTCCAACGGTGGATTTTGAGTAAAGTTTGTCCGCGCGAGAGACCACGTCATGCAGTACTTGCTCTGCAACACACAGTTTCACACCTCGTGTCAGTTGAGTTTAGTTTCCAAGATGGAACGGCTTCAGCCAGAAATTGTCCAGGTTCGTGCACCAGTGAGTTTCCGAGGGTGTCCGGTGCTGCGACGATAATAAGAAGAGATTTTTCACTTCTATGAGTCAGTATGAGGGCTGCCATATACAAGCTGAGGAGTTCAAGCTATCACTTCCATCAGAACACAAGTTCACAGCTACCACCGATACACACCAGTTTATCCTCCCATTGAAATGACATGAAACAAGGGTTAAGCGCAAGACCAGTCAGGGTTCGATTCCTATATCCTATACTGTAAGATGATAAGGCTAACTTTGTAAACAAAATAAAAGCAATGGATAAGATTTAAACGGTATAACAATAATGGCAAACAGGGATGAAAAGTTGACTAACTTAAATCTACCATAAGGAAATTACTTTTGGAAACTCATCTAAACTAAACCCTCACAACAGGTCCGGGAAGAAAGATGGCTAGCATTCATCTAGTTTTCTTTTGAACTCTGTAGCGCTATCCGAGGGTACTACACTCTGTGGAAGCATGTTTCAACAGTTGGTGACTCGACATGTGAAGAAGTTAGCCCTAATCGATGTAGCAACCCTCTTCTTCTCCAACTTTAGACCGTGGCCTCAGAGATGTGAGTTTGTATGCAGGTTGAACAGAGATTTCATCTCAACTCCGGTTATTCCCTTAATAATCTTGAAGGTTTTTGTTAAGTCTCCTCTAACCCCCTTCGCGCAAGAGAAAACAGATCAAGTTTTCTTAGTCTGTCTCCATCTGAGTTATCTCGCATTCCCTCGGGCAGCTTTGTGAAACTCCTCTGAACCTTCTCAAGTATCTTCACGTCTTTTACCATATGCGGGCTCCATGTATGCACACAGTACTCCAGATGTGACCCAACGTAAACTTTATAAAGCGGCAACAACACCTCCGGGCTCCTTGACGCGAACGTTTTCCTCAGTATATACAGTGCTCTATTATCTTTTCGAGTTGCCTCTATACACTGTCTGGAAACTTCGGAGTTCCTCTCCATGAGCACTCCCAGGTCCTT
>JTDE01021871.1:20594-30839 GCA_014338405.1 Paragonimus skrjabini miyazakii | reverse complement strand
ATATATATATATATAATATATATATATATAATATATATATATATCTTTGCAACAGGATCCTCGAACAAAGAACAAGTAGCATGTGAGATGGGCATATTTTTCACACTCACCTCGGTCACAAAATGAGAAACATGCAATTTGAGAACAAAAACGCAAGCCCGTCATTCCTGAATGTTGGCAGAACTAACGAGTCTAAACGTTCAGGCTTTACACTGCGCACTCGGGTGGTAATGCCCGCAGCAGTGCGTCTTATCCACTGAACTTCAGTGTCTGACAGCACAAACTAGTTAGGTATGCAAATAGACTCAAGATACTATCTCATTATGAAAACACCAACCCTTTCATTAACGGACAGCCAATTCGTGCACAAAAAATGGTTACACTGAGTACACTACGAAACCCAATATTGTAGTGGGATGCTGAATTCGAAACTAGGAAACTCCATCAAACAATGAATTCTAGTTGCATGATAAAGACAATAAGCGGGTTCACTGAAGAAAGAATTGTATGAGGGCCACAGACAAAGCATTAAAAGGTGTTCATAACAGATAACAGTAGACCGAGCTCTTGTAAACTTATACTGAGATGAATATAAGCCCAGACGTTAAGTGTAAAATCCCCTGAATCCCCAATCGTCGAATAACGTGTCATTTCTACTTTTTTTTAAAAACCACATGATTATTTGGCCCCAACCGATATGAGAGAAAACGAGGAATGACGTGGGGAACAGATATTGATTAGATCAAACAGAATATGCATGAAAGTTGAGGTAGATAATGAAAAAGAAAACAAATGCAACACAGAAGAATGAACGCAATTACGACACCATGAACACAATGGGCAAGTTAACATTAATTCTATCAAGAGGTAAGAATGAGAGCATACACGTGTATGTGCAAAGTGGTTAAAACCGTTTCTATTCGCTGCGTATGTACGCACACGGATGATTGAAAACACAGAGGGACAGGTGTCCAAGCCAAATTAATACAAGCGAGAAAACTCATGCTTTGGCGCATCAAAGCAAACGATTGCTTTGATAAATACATACAACTGAATGCAACATCCTAAAGCAATGTAACCGGGATAACCAAAACGGTAGACAACACGACAGTGTGTGCTAGTGTGAAAGAACTCACAAAGAGGATGGCCCATACAAGTCAAATACCAAGTAGTGCCACCAAGCAGAAGGTTTTCTATCTAAATCGAGGGGGGGGTTAATATGATGATGCAGGTTGAATAAACAAGCAGGATGATCGGAAGTGGTCGTCAAACTAATGAGAGGAATTGGTAGAATTCAAAAGATTACAGTAAATCATGGAATGTCGTCGCGGTAACACTGTACGTGGTGCACACAACGGTGGACTATAGTCTCTTTCTGGAAGCACGCTTGACACCTGACGTGAACCCGATGCAACCGTCATCATTTTTATTAATTTACGTCGACGTTTTTTCGGTTCAACCTCTGAAAGCTTGAGTGATGAAGCATGAGGTGTGAAGGTGCTCACCGAAGTCGGTTGAAACATGGAGGTTTCCGTAGTAACATTGACTTGGGAATGATCAGAATCAAGGAAAAACTGCGGTCGCAAAGAAGAAGCTTGTACAGGTTCAGTGTTTGCTTCGACAAAACGTAGGGAGGTAGGGGATTTAGGGGTCCGACCGACAGTCATCAGTACGTTACTTTCATTGAAAGGCTAAAATCCAAAACCAACAAGTATATAGAAGATAGGTGATTTCAAGGCTATAAATCATTTGCCCCTTAAAACTTTACACGTTAGGTACATCGCATAGAATAAAATAGTTGAAATGCAGCTTTATCAGGCGTTTGCATGCGCGAACTAACAACCTTGATAATGACACCATTTTAACAAATTTCAAAAGCAGTAGCCAAACAGTTTATATCGCGGAGTCTTTCGGGTACCATTCTTTTTAAGGATGATATAAACTTCCATATTGTGCCACAGTTTAAGACAGATGCAATCGGTAGTTGTCAAAGAACATGGCATGATGTCGAATCCCAAGGAGATATTTGTGAAACATCTATATCCACTTACAGCGTACCCGATTCAACGAAGTTTCAATTCGATTACATTTACGGTGGTTTTGCCATTTCGTTCACAGGGTGCATCATGTTATTGAAACCAATCCGGTAAACTGCCTAGTGAAAATCGATTGAGCAGCTACTGAGAACCTACTGAGCTCAAGGGATATACATGAATAGGCGATTACACACACCGTCCACTCAGCCTGTTCGCCTTGGTGGTGTCGAATGGGGATTAGCAATCATCACAAACGGCTATGAACAGCAGAATCTAGCAAAAACTGGCTAGAGTTAACTGCCCACATTACTCAGGGAGTGGTCGTCTGAGCGTGACTGATCTGCAGGTTTATGTCTCTACCGTCTCACCAAACTGGACCCGATAACGCAGTACACTACAGACGTGCATAATCATTGCGATTCCCTCTTAAATATGCGGTAACCGTGACTCTTGTAACAGTTAAGATGCTGTACAAAATGTATTAGTGGCAAGTAGACCTATCAATTGACGTAACAGATGCTTTAAGTGTTGCGTCCCAGAGTACATTCTGTCTGATAGGGCTAAGGCTGAGGCGACCAAATAACTGTTTGCCAACAAACAGTCGACAAAACTGTAAAATCGCGCAAAAAATTTCTAAAAACAAAACGTTTAATTTGGTAAACCTGGTAGATTTCGTTGAACTGCAGTACATCGCCGAATAATTTTCTACCACAGGAACACCTACGACACGGTGAAACTTACGAGGTTTTCATTCATCGAAAAGCAAGCTGCATTGTGAAAATCGACGGTACCCTCGGAATCCACATGTTTCATCGACTTGAATGGCAATACAGAATGAACATGCTCCATTACTGATTGCGTGGGAGTGGAATCCCGTTGCAAAGTCGTGGGAGATGATTCGGATGCATTTCGCCGGCGTTTTCCAGTACAGCAAGCGCGACGTCCATTACGTAAACCTGTGGATGAAAGTGAGTCAGGCTGTATAGGATAGCCGGATGAAGGCGTAGTGGGTGGTGCAGTGGCCGCCATTGTCCATTTCTTCGTGGAAATGGATGCCTTAAGTCGCCTTTCAACATCCGGCAGGATCAATGCAGCCGTAAGGTCTGACAAAACGTGACGAGGACAATCAAGCACATTGTTCACGCAGTCATCCAAACCCAAATGATCCACATCAGAATGTTCTGAAGTTGGATGACGTTCGTTAGATATTGCTGACGACCAGGTTTCATGAACCACCGGAGAGGGAACCCAGCACGTTGAACCAGGCACTGGTAGAGTTGCACAAGAATTCAAGTGTTCCGAGCAAGCGTCAGTTTTCTCAAGGAAGGGAATTCGGTTATCAGATTCCGAAATCACAGTTTCAGCCTGTGTCCCTGGATTGGAATTAATGTCACCTACATGAGAATCATTTGGCTTGGGATCCAAATCCGGCTGGATGAACTCTAGAGAATCCCAAGTGTGAGGGGCAGAACACGCGGATGTCTGTACGTTCGGTCCGTCCCCCCAAATACCCGGCCGCTCTTCCTTAAGCAACTCCATGAGGATATCATCCGGGATAAGATCAAGTGCAGAGAGTAGATTTCGATGGTCAGTCAAATCTAAACCATAAAACAGGAAATCGAATATTCAAGGTATTTTTGACCACAGCTTTAAGGGTTTGACCAATTGGAACACCCGGTAAATTACAGATCAAAAAGACATTCGGTTAACGTGATTAATCCCTTCTTCATAAGACTGGAAAGTACAAAACAATGAATATTCAATGACCCACTGAGGTGGACGAAAAATCCCCCGTGTTTAGTAAACAATGTTGGACACTACTGAGGATAAAAAGGAAGCGCAGGCTGGTGGCCGGTCAGAACGATATGGCTTGGAATATGATTTCAAATATGCGTGCAGCTGTTTGAAAACTAGCCAGCAACCTTCGTATATCTTTTAATGCGATGAAGTATCGAAAATACATTAAAACAAACAAAACATTTGCTATAAGTGTACTAAACTGTTAGCGCAAGGTGTGAGAGATACATGAGATAAACGCTAATTTCAACTGTTATCGCACGGTGGAGCAACCTGTGACAATTGGGTCAGGTTTTCAGTATGTCAACTTACTGTTCGTCAAACAGACAGACAGGAGCTGAATAAAAGCAAGAGAAAGCCAGATAACGGTGCAATTATGAACCATCAAGACTCAGACGAATTTTTTTTGATGAAATCGGTAAATGTCGTCTGCGGAATTTGCAGACTTCGATGGACAAGGTCACAAGGATTGCGATAATGAATGAGAATGACAGACTGGGGAACACGGCGGTTCACAGCATCAACTCAACGAACCGATGTTCCACAAGATATCCGAAAGTGTAGTTAACTGAAGGGGTCTGTTCTCAATTGGACTCCACTCAACAAGGGTGAAAAACCGTGTTGAAGCTAAATGTGCAATGTCCTGAAAGCAGGTAACATACAGTCACTGCCGATCTAGCTAACCAGATGAAAACAGAGCGTGACATGGCAAACAATGAGTTGGCGCACATAAGATGTGGTCGAGCGAAAATTAAGGTTAAGATACCAGATTTTTGCGCTGAGTAAATACCACAATTTAAACAATTCAAAAATATGACTCACAAACCTTACTAGTTAACCTGATATATTAGGGCAGAATACGCATTTATTTTCTTCATCCAATGCTGACTAACTTGACGCTAATCTTATAGCAAAGATCCTTTTTAAGCTAGTAATTTGTCGCCTACTTCTACACAGGCAGGACAGATCGGCGTTTGAATCAGCAGATGGCGGAGCACATTCCTAAGTAGTTACCAACTGCAATCTCAAAAACGACCTACTGACTGTAACAAGCTCGAAGACCCCGGCTTCATTGATCGCCAAACATCTTAGCAACCGGTCACCTAGTTGACCCAGTCAAATCGTTCAAGATATTGCTAGCGAGACAATACTAAACAAACAACATCGGTCAGTTTTGTGTGCGCAAAAGGGGTTGATGCAATCAATCTCCTTGCCGTGGAATTGACTGAACTGTTAGCGCGTGAAAGGTCAGAATCACGTGGTTGTTTCGTTCAATTGTATTGCTAGTGTTACGTTGGCGACTGATGAGAGTAAATTTAAATGCAAACATCTCGCGATATATGTCTTCCCTCTGTTTTGACTACTTTTTTATCGTCGCATCTCAGCACTGTAGAACAGCACTGTAGAACAGTTCACCTTAATTTCCCAGAGACAAGAATTTCGCTTTAGCCAACTAATGTGGGTTCGTTGTGGTGTCAATGAGCCTGTTCACACGCTCTGAATTATTTCGGGTTACACCGGATAAGAGGCATAAGAGTGGAGCCACGACAGGTTCAGCGCAAGCCGCTTGTAATGAGCATAGGCATCTTCTGGCTTTGGGAACTGTGACAGGCTGAGCCGGACAAGGACAACACCAACCATGTTTACAGGAAATAATATCGTCATCAACGACAGTAAAAAATGTTCAGACGAAGGCCTAACTATTATGCAACTACAAATAACTAAACAATCCCCAGTTTAAAGATAAACAGAGAGAAGCAGCCAGACTGGATATATAAAAATTTATGTCTAAGCTCAAATATTCAACATCAACATGCTTACATCTTGTCAACAAACAGCTAAGCTGTAGATAAGAGTGCCATAATATCCGCAAAACAGCAACTTCCTTGCACCGTTCATTGTTTGCCGCATTAGATGTCCTTAATTTAGGGATAACTCAACCAAACAGCCGTAACATACAGATCCTTCAATTCACTCAGCTGCTACCGTTCCTAATGTATCCAGCCACAGACTCTGTGAACCACGAGGATAAGTAAACCAATCCATTGAGCCAAACACGAGTAATGGATAAAAAAGCGACAACGAGTTGATTGCAGGTACGAAGCTCCTCAGAAGCCTGTTAATAAGTAAAAATGTGAAACGTCTACTTACATCCTCGTCACGAAACGGTAAAGTTTTCGAATCATATAATAAAATGGATCAGGCGTCAGTATTGTGCACTCTGCCTTCCAGTGACCTAAAGTTTTGTGATGGCATAAATGACGAATATCAACAAGGATAATACGTGTTAGTAAGATCAGCTGACTGTGTGGAGACCTGGTGGGACTCAGGTTTGGGAGTTAAACTGAAAAGGGTTAACGGTCGCATATACTCGCCTATCAGCTCTGTCAGGTGCACTGGGCAGAGCTACTTCTTCTACAGCAGGAAATAGGAGTATTAGTAATACAAAAATTTACGATAGTATACCAGCTAAGATGCCACCAGGATGGCTGAACTTAGACGAGATAGTGATTAGGATCCTTAAACTAAAGCCTTCAATGGGTCGCAGAGAAGTGGTAGTAGTGGACTTGAGCCGATGTCATTCCTTTGAAACGAGGACTTAGTCTTAATCCAACTTCACGCACAAAGGACAACCAGACAGTAGTATGACAGACATCCATCTACTTGCTTACTCAGCATAAAGGACTCTATCGGTGTGATACTCACAGCTCGAGAGCTAAGTGATGTGCAAATTAACAGATGGGTTTAGGCGTAAGCACATTAATCAGAATGCCTATAAACAAATACATGGATCAGTGAAATGAAATGCAACCTGAAGATTGAGGTTCACATCAGGAGTGGATTCTTGGCGTCGGATTCGAGCTGGTCAACCAAGAAAATGGTAACTTCAGAGTTTTTGGCAACTAGAGTGGAGGATCACGACTATACCTTCTTGATTATGTTCAAGAAAAAGCCCTGGACCTCGTTAACGACGCATCTCCAACCTTTATCCTACCATAGAATAGTTGCATGTCACCATTTCCTAGTGCTGTTATCATGGAAAGTGATACCAGAAGTACTTCTTTTTTTTCTCTTTTGACGACGAAACTTGACGTTTTTCACACTATTATAAGTACCACATTACTGAAAGCTGAGTAAAGGACCAACTGTCTACCGCAAGTCAACAAGTTTTCATTCGCGTGCTCTTTGTGTACAGAAGATCATCGGACTAGAAAGATGACTATCCACTTTAGATTCAATTTTCCGTAAAAAAAGATAAGACGCGTCGGAGCTATGCCATATGAACACAGCCCACAGAAAACAGACACTCAGTCATATAGCACGCAGACTGTGTTGTCCTGCTCACAGGACATAAAACTCACCAGGGTCGGAAACAGCAGAGGCAGAGGATGGCAACAGATACTGCTCAACCACATCATTCTGTCTGATCCGACCTTGCGCTGAATTATGTGAACTTGATATGGAAAATGGTATATCAACAGTCAAAGCCTGCGGGGTTATAAAACGTTGTCTCTCAGCAGTCTGACACTCCAGAGACTCGTCCATGCGATCCAAAGTGGAGGATAAATTAGTAGAGATAGATTCGGAACGATCAGATTTGGTACGTGGTGATAAACTCGGTGTCAACGAACCACAAACACTGCGCTTTGAGGGGGTCAATCTATCTACGGAAATCGGTTCCACTAAAGGAAACGGCCCTGGTCTTGTCGAACAAAGCGGATTGGATAAACTGGGAATTTTTGGTTCTGAAGTGGTAGGGCCGGATGGCGAAGGACTATCCAAATCTAGGTTGACGGAATGCGCCTTCAAGCCACCAACAGTGGATGCAAGCGGGATAGGTGGGAACAGCCCGCTGAGGTCGCCAGGAAGATAGCCGAACAAGTGACGATTGAAGTGGGTCTGAAAATTTTTCTCGTCTGCACAGACCATTTGACAATCTTTGACCGGACAGGCAAAGATCAGGCGGACCAATTGGTTTTTCACTGCAGAAGAAGGAGAAAATAGTGTAAACCACATGATAGCGATATTTCAGACAAACAATACAACACACTCCATAATCCCGTCGTTTTCAAAATGAAAGAAAACAGAGTGCGGCGACGGCAACGCAAGAAAGTTGTGTGTAAACGGGATTGCAAGTACCTGTGTTTGGACTAACACGAGGAGTGCGAAAGGATCAATGTGACTGTATATCGCCGCAAATGAATTGCACTCAACCACTCGACGTTAGACATACACATCTTGCATCCGATGTGTGACTAGTGAATAAGAACCCTTGTGCTACCGCCAGCTAGTTACTCAAACACACAAGAATAAAAGAGCGAAGACGAAAATACTGTTTCGAACACGTTATAAGTACAAAAATTTTCGACTTCGTGGTGTGTGTTCACCAGTACGGTAACCATAACCAATATGAATATCAGAATTAATCACACAAGTGGTAAACAAAAATCGTTCAAAAAAAAACGGTGAAAGATAGAAGAAACAGTTGCAACAAGTACACTACAAACGGCAACACATAAACAACAGTGTCTGAGAGCGTTTACAAACAGTGATCTGGATGGTAGCGTGGTAGACAACACTGGATGCAGTACCTCCAAACAGACTATATAAGTAGTGAAGTGGCCAAAGCATTCATGATCGGTAGCTACGCTACCGCCTGGTAAACTCGTAATTTCCTACAATCCCCAGCAACAGACACGTCACAAAATCAGTTCAAGCCATTCGTCAGACACCAAATCGGAGCTTTTGAAAATACACGGTCTCACAATGTGGTGGTGTCTATATTTACACAATGAGTCAGACACTCAGATACAAATGTTACAACTCGACCAAATGTGTGAAGTGTGAAAGGGCACACTGAATTTTGTCATAACCTAAACGTTGGACACATCAGTCTAACAATAAACCACTCAGAAAGGCGAAACCTACTAATCGGAAATGGTGGCTTATCAATGACTAGTAAAGTGAGCGGTGTAAGGAGATAAGTAGACAAAAGTAAATTGGCCATTTGGAACAGTCGGAACCTCTCTTATTGAAAACAGGCAAACCAGATAACCTAAGTATGCCCATTAGGAGTGAGCACCCAGACGGCCGAATAAATTAAGAACAAGATCGGATATGCGGGGTTTATCACTGTTCAGCCTTGCGTACAGGTACTCAGCAGCACGTATTCGGGTACTGGAGAGTCTCTAATGCTTCAGTCGAACCAGCCAGACGTACTCAGCGAGTCACTAGTTCTCCAGATCACTACTATTGGTTTGACTTGAAAGTGGACTGGCTTGCTGAACGGATGATTTTCATTCGTACAAGTCGGGTTAATTCATCCTCCAGTGAAACAATGACTAGGTATGAAAATTGTCTTGAGGAAAGGAAAATTGTTTCTGAGCCTCACCGACTTTACAAGACTTTGCCCACATAGAAAGACCAAAGTTACTTTTAAAAAGGTTGTAATACCGCTTTGGTGATTCTGAAATCAATTTGCCTTTACGCTTTTATCTACCAGTGAACTTACTATTTTGTATAGAGGCATCATTTGGGCAACCGGGAAGCCTGGAATACAAACTGGAATAGGCAACACCTCCAGTATTCCCAGTTTATCAATCTTATCTAATAAATTCAACTACAGACCTTTTACAGGGGAACAAATACCAGTAGCAGTGTCAAACTGAGATGCACAATTCAGCTGTCCCAAAAATAGAGTTCCCGAGGTGATCTGTGCTACATAGCCCATTTGTGCATAATCCAATCTACGTAGAGGATCACAAGTCTCTACCAAGAAAAGTGCAACATCATGTGTCATATCCATTTGCAAGTATCTTCGTATCACTCAGCAAAACATCCACACACTGTCCATGAATGACACTACTGAATATCGCGAAAACAACTTTGAAACGACCATCACAATAGATCAGCATCTAGAAGAGGCCCATTTGCGAAAAATATGGACCTCTGATGAACACGATACAACAACAGCAATACCATGAGTATAACGCATATGCGATTGCAGCCTTCGCGTTCAGATAAACGTTTCGGCCGGCCCACATTGAAATTTCACTCTAATCAGAGCTCATCAGAAGTGCATACTTTAGTCTGGGGTCGACGGCCCGATCAGACGCAGCAGGCGTTTTATTACCTGACGTGCGAAGTTACACCGTAAGTTACGAAATTTTACATTGGAACTCAGTTACTTATTCAATACATCATTTCATACAGAATCCGCCAAATAATTCGGAGGACAGACTACTTCCCCAAGATTTCTGAAACACTTCAGAATGAAACTTACCGGAGAGACTCATCATCATCATAACAGCCATGAGCCTGACCAAAAGGTACTGTGGCTCAGGCCGCCGCTCACCTCAACAGTGACGTGGAATATCCTGGAAGAAAACCTTACTAAGATGGTTGAAAATCA
>JTDE01021871.1:0-20494 GCA_014338405.1 Paragonimus skrjabini miyazakii | reverse complement strand
TTGACTCATAAACGCGAGCGCGCGCGGAGCATGTGAACTAGCGAGTTGGACAATAAAGATTGTGCTTTATTGGACGCCTTTTCGCTACAATACCTGCTTGTGGTTGAATAGGCTATAAGACCTGTATGTCAACAGCTTTCCATTCAAATTTTTTGGTGGTAAAAATATAAGGCTAGCTGCAGCCGGATGTCGCCGTCCGTCAGTAAGTTCTCATCAGAGGAAATGGTCGTGTGTACAGCTCAGTCACTCTTCAATGCGTATTTTAAATAACCTAGTACACAAACAATGGATAAAATCACAATGCGTTGCTCACTATGACCGGGTCACATTCTTCGTACACCGATGGAGCTTTTCGCCACATTTCACATTCTTAATCGCGGCTGTTGGTGGTAGCAGGTAATCACGAAGTAGCAGACAATGACATGATCAAGGGCTAAAAAAACCTGACCACACCACGGAGCAGAGCTGAGAGATGTCACTTGCCAAGTTAGGGACTTTGCGATCATGCACATCGCCAGCTGAAAACGACCTCGGTTGTGGTAGGGTACCGTAGCCTAAAGCAGACGGTATTTGTAAGAATGTTAGCATCTGCTCGCGAATTTCCGACGTTTTGTATACCTACGTCTTTAATCGTTTGGATGCTGGTATGTATGTTAGTTTGCCGTTTTGTGAACTATTATCGACGTCAAAGATAGTCCGAGTTATGATACATACGGATGGGGTTTGAGGTTAAAAATGTACGTCTCGTACTTGCCACACAAAGCCATCGAACGTAACGTCATATATATCCGTCAGGAAACTTAAGGTGACCATTAACTGTGCGGGAATAAGTGCCGAATCTCTAAACGCACGATGAGACAGGAACACAGGTAGCATAAGAACTAGGTCAGTTTATGAACCGTAGAAGCGTGCGGGAAAATGCAGGGGGATAAAGAATCACCCAAGAGGAATTTGTAGACAATTTCAGCACGAAGACCCATTAAGAAATGTAAATGCATTACAGACTCTCACACGCTTGTCGCCTGAATCTGAAAAAATGCACTGCCTTATTAAACGCCCCGAGAATAGGCTGCCAAAGCGGCTATGAGACTCAGGCTGGTGGAGTTAGGTACAGTGCACTGCGGGATACCTGAGAGGCGATTTAATTATATGGTAAAACATTCTGCACACACCTGATCACCCACTAACAAACACTCTCTCGTTAACCAGGAAAGAACAATTGGGGGGGGGGTCATCTCTTAAACGCGACTGTAAGCGGAACCTATTCCGAGTTGATGTCTGACCACTTTGGAATGCGTTGTTAAACCCTGCGTTATCGGCTGCAGCAACATCACAGACAGCAATATATCAGTGTAAACATTAAGACGTTCAATACTCAACTCCATCGGTAATTCCACCACAAAGAGGCTGGGCCTGGACGAGGTGTGAGGGCTTCCGCATCTCGAAGACCCATTGAACTGAACTGGACGGTGTAACGACCACATTAACAGTCACTCATACCAAGCAGGCCAGTAAGCAGAGGTCTCACACACCACAGTCTTCTAATCCTCGAGGATGGGGGTCAATAGAAAATTGGTGTCCTTTTCCGGAAAAATACTAGTTCCGGTAAACTACCATCCACCCAATGTCTTGCGGTATAGGCTTTTGAGCCAAAGGCTTTGGTTGAGAACCCTAATCCCTCGCTTGTCTGGAAGTCCTGGCAGTATCTCAGCCCACATACAACCACGAATACTCACAACACAAGCAATTCCATACTGCATCGGCCGTCTCGCAGTATAAACCAGGACGCCCTATCTGCTGCATACAGCAGGGTGGATAGGCAAAAACATGCTACTGCTGACCACTCCCTCACTGCCCTATCAAATTTAGTTCTCAGACCCCTCCCAACCTCCACTACTGACAGTTACTCCACACGTCCCACAACAGATGTAGCTAACCGTGGTAACACTGAGCCGGTAAGTTCCGTCTCTTGCCATTTAGCTTCAGGCCTCCCCCGTCCCTTGCTTAGACCTAGAATGCGAATCAATATAGGTGCCTTCAACGTTCGCACTCTAAAACAGATAAGTCAACAGGCCGCTCTCAAACGAACGTTAGACTCGTTGCATGTCGATGTCTGCTGTATCTCAGAGACTAGGATCCAGGACAGTAGTCGGCGTATGGAACTAACATCACACACATTGTCTACCCCACACTGGTTATACACTTCGGGTGACTCCACAGCCGCTGTTACAGGTTAGCCTGGAGTACGTATAGTCCTTAGTTCGACGGCCGCAGCCGCATTGATAGATTAGATTCGTGTTAACAGTAGACTTTGTGCTGTCCACTTGGCAGGTTCCGTTATGGCCAGCTGTAGACGCAAGACTTTCAGCAATTTAATCATTGTCTGCTTATGCTCAAACTAACTGTAGTGACGTCGGCGTCAAAGACGCGTTTTACCCGAATTTGGCCGCTCTCCTTCGGTGTACACGTGGCTCTCATATGGTCGTTCTGGCAGGAGATATGAATGCTCAGGTCGGCCGCCTTGGTGAGGCCGAATCCGTACTAATGACCCCAGGCGATCGTCTATCACTGAAGCTGTCGGAGAGACGAATGGCACACTCATATCTATGATACATTGTGAAGATTACAGCACTGGGCGGAACACTTTGGGAATCAATTTAGCTGGCCTCTTGCCTCTACTGCGTTACCGCCAAAAACTCATAATGTACTACTCTGGTCAGTAGACTTAGAACTACCCACAAAAACTGAGATCCCCCATTGCATTTCAGCTTTCAAACTTAGTAGGGCTGTTAGCCTAAATAATCTCGTTTCAACACTTTTAAAAGAAGGTAGAAAGGTGTCAATAGAGGCCTTGACTCAGTTGTTTCAACTTATGTGGTCGACGGAGACCATCCCTCCGTACTAGGGTCACGCGATAATAGTTCCCATATTCAAGAAATGTATCAGGGGCTCTTGCGAAAACCATAGGGGAATTAGTTTAGTTTTAGTCATTTCTAAGGTTCTGGCATCCATTATACTTCGTCGATTCACTGCAGTCCGAGAGGCAAACATTAGGGAAGAGCAGGTGGGCTTTCGTCCTGTGCGGGGATGTATGAATCACATTTTTTGCTTGACTACATCCATTCCAGCGATATGCAATTCGGAATGCCTAATGAGCAACTCAAAGACCTTTTGTCAGTTTGTACGCAGGATATCCAGTTTCAATTTGATGGGAAAATCTACCGCCAGAAGGATGCGGTCGCAATGGGCTCGCCGCTAGGCCCTTTGCTGGCTGACACCTTCATGGGCATGAAAGAAAAAACAAGGCTAACAGGATTCATAGGTCAGTGCGTGCTGTATAAACCTTATGTGGATGATATTTTCTCTATCGACGACAGAAACACTGATACTGACTGCCTGTTATCACTGGCCAACTCAGCTCACAAGAAACTGCAGTTCACTATGGAAATAGAACAAGAGAACTGGCTTTCCTCGATGTTGCACTACTGAAACGTCCAGATGGATCTATTCAACGAGGCATGCATAGGAAGCAGACGTGGAATGGACAATATACCCATTTTCACAGCTTTGTTCCGATGAAACGGAAACGGAACTTGGTACGCTGTTTAACAAGTCGAATTTATAAAATCTGTACTGAGGACACGCTGGACAGTGAGCTGAAGCTCTTATGGGAAACGTTTCGCGCTAACGGATATCCAGACAAGTTCCTAACTCGAAACATGCAACGAAGGGAACCGCAAGACCGTGAGTTGTCTGTCGAACGGAAAGCCATCTAAATGAATTTGCCTTACAAGGGCGAATTATCAGGTGTATCTCATACAAGAAAGCTCGACTTGACCCTGATGAGAACGTTCCATGCTGCACAACTAAGACTAACGTTCTCCTTCAAACCAGCTGTACGCCTTCAACTCAAAGATGCAGTGCCAAGTAGTGCTACCTCGTTTTGCATCTACTCATTCGCTTGTTCCTGTGGAGCAGGTTACATTGGTCGCACAACAAGGCGCTTGTCGGAGAGAATACGCGAACACCATCCAGCTTCGCTGACAACCGGACAACAACGAAAGATTTCCAGCGCCATTTTGACCCACCTATTTGATACGGGTCACAGAGTCAATTTGGATGTCGCATTCAAGCCGATCTACCGTGTCACACGTGTTCATACCAGAGGTGTGAAATGTCGCATCCTGGCTGCTGCGGAGGCAATCGGAATCCGGCTGCGAAACCCTACTCTGTGTGCGCAGAAGTCTTTTGTTCAAGCGCTGAAGTTTCCATGGCCTGCCGTTGTTGGAACACTTGACACGGCACCACAGTAACCATGTCCGTAATCCTAAAATGACATTAGATTTGCACTATATTAAATCTCGCAAAATCCTGATTTGACAACTAATTTCATATTTATTGTGTTGTATTTGGCCTGAAGATGATACACCGAAAACGAGCCTGTTCGCCACGTTTTGACTTTTGGTGATATCTCCGGGTATATATGAACAACTTTTTATCGTTTGTCGAATTCTGGAACAGCGTCATGTGTACCGCTGGCGAATAATCGCCGTATTTCTAGACTATAAAGATGCACATGATTCGGTGGACCGATCTATACTTTCAGAGTCGTTTAAATACATGGATGTGCCGACCGAGTATGTGAACATACTGTCGGCGCTTTATTCCCATACTTCGGCTCAGGTTAGGGTTTACGGTGAACTGTCTCAAAGCTTCAGCATTAGGAGCGGCGTACGTCAAAGCTGTCTACTTTCACCATTTTTGTTTAATTTTGTCATAGACGAAATTATAGAGGATTGTCTCCGACACTTACAAGATACCGGTGTGGACCGCCTACCTGGTGGAAGGCTGACTGATCCTGATCATGCTGACGACAAGCCGCTGCTGTTTGACAACTATCAAGCGGCCCACACAAAGCTAAAAGGCTATGTCGCGTTCTGCCGAATGCTTCAGAGTGCGCGTTGCAGTCTTAGCGTACAGTGGCTCTGCAGGACTGCCACGATTACGTGGATGTGATGTTGGACAATGGAGTTATGGAAGTTGTCGACCGGTTTGTGTACTTGGGAAGTTGCATCGGCGGCAGCGGAGATGTAGGTAATGAAATAGAAGCGCGTATCTCTAAGGCTAGGGCGGTATTCGCCAATTTAGGACACTTCTGGTGACAGAGAGGCATCTCTCTGAGGTTTAAGGGTCGAGTATATACGGCGACAGTGAGAGCTGTATTACTATACGGCAGAGAAACATGGCCACTCAAAGTAGTACATGCGAATCGTCTCCAAGTATTTGACCAACGATGCCTGCGTCCGGTCGCTCGCACAGGGTGGCACCAATGAGTAGGCAGTGAAGAGAACAGGAAGCAGGAATTCAGCAGTGATCGTCAGTCCAGTTGTTAAACTTGTACAGACTTAGATAGCTAAGCCATGTATTAAAGATTCCAGCCAGTCGTCTGTCACATAGAGCACTCTGCCAACGTTGTGGTCGATCGGCGTAAAGTGCTGGCGTAAAGTGATGACCTAGAGTAGAGCAATGAAGTCATTCACTCGGCGGTTGGCCACTGTTGATTAGGCACGCCTATTGGGTTGAGAACCTCGCGACTCACAATCAGTGGTTGGAGACGTTAGGTAAGAGGGCGGCTAATCGGGCTCGGTGGCTTGAATACTGTCGTTGTTTGGCCGAGCTGTCTGTGAAGTGAGTGCATTTAATGACGCGAGGCAGTGAAAACCATGAGGTAGCTGTCTTGCTGATGACCTTTTACTTCCACTTATAGCTCGGTTGTTTGTCCTACAAGGTGTAGGCAACTTGATGCTGAATGTCTGAATATAGACGGTTATTTTAGTAGTTAGATCACTTCCTTTCATCTGCGTTTCTTTTCTTTTTGTACAGGGTTTGCGTTTTTCTTCGTGGTTATGTGGCAGTTAAGCATTAATGAGAACCGCGGATGTACTGCTGTCTATGCGACGGTCAACTGGCAATGAGGTTCTGATAGTCACCTTCCTAACGCATCCCCGTGAATCACCCCATGTGTATGGCTCCTTGCTTATGTTCGCTAACTGTCTAAACTGTGATAGTTGTTTGTATCTGAATACCATTTCCATCTGTTCACACGTTCGATGTTGTCTCCTCACGTTCAATCTTCTTCCAGAGAACGTTTTCTTTAAAGTTATGGATCGTCCAACAAACTCTATTCATCAAACAACAGAGACAAAATCGTACAAGCAATGAACTTTATTTCGTTATACAGACACATGAACATGTTGCGTGTGAGTTCCCACTGTTGCAAACGGATCACGTCATTTTGCGCAATCACCGATGTGCAACTGTTTGTCTTGCTTCATAAGTCGTTGGCAGTTCGGCCACATCGGATCGATGAGCTTCTGTTTTCTGATTGGTTGACTGCCAGGTTGGCCACGTCTGTGATTAATGTCACATTCGTTTTGGTCCCGTATTGAGTGACAAACCTGCCTAGGGTCTCAAACTTGGTGGTGCGAGTGAGCGCACTTAGTGAGGTTGTAACAGAAATGACATACGTACTGCATGTTTTCATAATTGTGTTTAAGTCGATGGTATGGCTCTAAACGAGTACGCGTATAGAGGGGAAAAACGAGCAGGCAAACATCGCGCCGAAAAAGAAAAAAACTGAGCAGAAGTCTTACCCTCAGGAAAATGGCAGTTGGTCAAATGTGCAGACAAATCCGCTCGCCCAAGACAAACATGAGTGCAACCGTCGATAGGGCAACATATTGAATCCGTCTTCGAGTAGGTGAGCGCACGAACACCACTCATCCATTCACGATGTTTCAACTCTGTCTCATCCAGACCGAACCCACAACTGGGACATGTAGCGCACAAATTCGTCTGACCGGTGAGTCTGAGGAGACTAGAGGATGTATGATCATTAGATCGATAAAAACCTCGTGGCTCAGCCCCAGTGCTCAGGGTGCGCCGACGACCGATATCATTGTGGGTTTCCATGTCAACAGGCCCTGGGTCATCTTCCAGAGACTTCCTCGTCTTTAAGTGTTCTTTCGCAAAAGGAACGGTGACAAAATCAGCCAACGCGCGGGAACACTGGTTATTCAACGGCGTGACCACTAAGCCTTCACAGTTTTCGAGCGCAGACATACCTCCGTCGCTCCCGCTGGCCGATCGAAGGCGCGGTGGACGATTCAAGATAGTGGTAGCTACCGAAGATGGCTGACGACCGTTAGGTTGAGCTGACTGAGATAACCGAGTGAAATCAGTAGGCTGAGGTTCATCTGGCGCAGGACCGGGTTCAACAGATTCTGCAACCAAGTGAAAATTCTATTTGATAGGACCGTTACACGGTATATGAAACAGTTAATATTTGGCTGATTAACAATCGGAACAAACAAAAAGGAATTCATGCCTATGTAGTGAAACCAACCTATGAGTGGCATCCGAATGTCAATAACGATAGTTATATGCTATCAAACGTAATGTATTACATAATAAACTCCACAAAGATGTCTCTATTGCAAACCATTGTAATTCGATTAGGAAATGATAACATGTACAAACGGAACAACAAACTGAACGACCCAAACACGGCCCGTTAAATGAAGAGACCACCGGGTACTGATCGGGTGTGTATCGAATCCGTTGTTAAGAATTCGAGTGCACTAGAGGTTTAAAACTCGCTACAGGGCGAACGGGTTATGGAGTACATGGTGACGACAGACAGAAACCACCGCAGAAGAGTCGAATCAAACACAGAAAACTGAGTAGTAAAAAACTTACAAAGGAAAACGGATATATCGCCAATCAATCAAAACAGGGAGAAAATCTCTGTCTAAAGGCACTTTTACACTAAAAGTGTTAGGGTTATTCTTTGAGACAAAGCTGTCGATGTAACAAGGGTAGCTTTTTATCGTCGCTTCAATAGTTACATCAGGATGATGACAAGAATAAAGTAAATTACGTGAAAGAAAAGAAACGTTACTTTAGTGCAAAGTCAACTAGGATTAAGATTGAAACCCGTATCTCAGGCTCGATTAAGATGGATGGCGTGCTGTTGTTTGGCACTGTTAGTCATCACCATATTTCACTACTTGCGGACAAGGTTCCTGATGTGTGAAGAAATGAAATAGAGGAAATTTAGAAACAGCGGAAAGGCAGGCTTATTTATACACGACTGAAAACTGAGCGTTCACACAGCAGTCGGTCGGTTTTTGTGAGGCAACCTAAGCAGGTACGACTATTCAGTCAGACGAAGGAAAAACAAATAAGACTAGCCAATACGCAATCAATCAGTTTCGAATTAAGGGGTGGTGGTAATCCGAGCGGTTAGCACTCGCTATGTATCCTGACTACAGGGGCACACCCTTGGAAGAGTTAATCCGTCTGTATTATTGGGGTCTCCCCGACGAAGGAGAATATCAACTAAGTATGTAAACATGTCATCCACCCTCCAGTATAACTTACAAGGAATTGGCAAAATATTCCACAGCAAAAGTGATGTTGGTCAAGATTTCCCACTCTCCGCATCCCCGTTCACGTTCATCATGGATGAACCACTAGAAGACCGGCTAAAACAATCACAAGGCCAGGTACTGGTGTCCTTTTCTCTGAGGAACTGACAGAGCTGGAATATGCCGACAGCAAGGGATCGTTGTTTTGTCATTCTGGTTGACTATATCTTCCGTTCCGCCCAGTCCTCTCGGAAGCGCTTGGCGGCATCAAAGTGCGAGGTGTTGCTGCAAGATTGCCACAATATCGCTAGATATGATAAATAATGAAGTTTTGGAGGTCGGTGTCCGGGATGAGTATACAGGATCGTGTGTCTTCAATGAAGATAGTGTGAGAAGTGAAGTCGGGGCTCGTGTTTCTAAGACTGGGGCACTATACTACAGCTTGAGGCACATTCGATATCAAAAACGTGTTTTACATAAACACGGCAGTTCAAACGTGACCACTGAGGGCTGAAGAGAGAAAATTCGTTCTAGTGTTTGAATATCGATGCTTTTGTTTCACTGCAAACATCAGATGGCATCAGCAGGCAAACGGTTAGGAAGTCACAAGATGAACCTCATTCACACCAACCTCCCAAATGTAGTTTAAAATGGATAGGTCAATAAGTAGCTTACCACGCCAAGTACTCTTAGTCTAGTCCTTAGCTTAGCGGAGTAAAGTACGAGGTGATCAATTGATGATTTCGCGAACAGAAGTGTAACGAGCTTCCAGTACGTAATGAATGAAAATTAGCATTGGCTTCCTGGCTAAGGTCCTTGCGACTCATCTGATCCCTATCCAGAAACACGGGGAGATATGACGGTCACTCGTGTTCAGTGACGTGAATGCTTTCGTTGCTTGGCTGAGCTACCTGTTAACCGAATGTAGTTAATAAAGCGGGACAGTGGAAAACGCCTCGCGAATGGCGTCTTATTTTCAAGTGCAACTTGGCGATTTGTCTTCACGATGTAGGTGCCCTGATGGCTTGCGACTGGACACAGGGGTGTCACGAAGTAAGTCGCGACGCCAACACATCATTGTGTGGCATTCAAATATCAGTGTAAACCATTAATATAATGCTGCTGCAGCTGCTGTTGGCGATGATCGTAAGTACTGGGCTACCGGTAAGATAATTCTTTTAACCATACCACGTTAATCAGTCCCAAATCAATGTCGCTCAAATTCAAATAGGTTAGTTGTGAATAAATCGTTAAGTAGTGGTTGCAACTAGAAAGGAAACTCATAATTGCTTAATAAATAGCGAGTGGTTGCAAACAAATAATCGCCGCTTGATAGCTGTTGGAAAAGACCACTGAATGTACCTTCCTTGAGTTATAAACTAATTATCTTTTCTTCTGTAAACCCATGGAAGAGGATTTAAAAAGTTAACAAGATGTTCCTTACAAAAGTTTTAGCTAAGTCATTTTTTGACACCTTGACGACTTTAGAACGTTTTATTTTCACCTTCAGATGCTAAAAATAAAGATGTGGAAATGTGCCTTTGGGAAAACAGCAATTAGTTCATCACCCCAGATCGAAATGGTTTACCGCTGAACTTTGAATTTTGCAAAATTAGCTCAACATCTACAATTTGACTCCATGATCCACTTATGAACCGTTCCCAGTCTGCGCCCTTTAACAGCAAGTCGTCTACTTCGACAACTGAAATAATTCATTCTTTTTCCAATTTTCATTAGTTTTACATCTCCCATGTGTCTTGGACAACGAACAGGGGCTGGTCAAATGTGATAAGGAATAGCGTTCTGTGGAGCATGCAAAATTGCTCACAAACTGTTTAACGTGCTACAGTTGCCAGCCTTCAGCTTGTGACTTACACCTTAGTCCTGATGACTTTCAAGTAAGATCGTTTATGCTGATCAAGTATCGTCAACATAGGCATTTCGTTGCAATTTTCCACATCCTCCAAATATATACAGTCCACCTACTTCAATGCAATTACGTGGCGCAGTTACGTGTTTCATTTACTTCCCAGCTCGCAGTGGAGAGTCTAGGCTTTCTGTTACCTGACGTTCTGATGAGATAAAAGGGACTTCGAGAGGTCCAGGTAACAGCGGCTTATTAATAGTAAGTTTTTTATAGAACGTTGTGTCAACCAGATTCTACGATCCTCTCGCAGCTACCCCCACAGTTACCAACGAGTGGTTTTGTGGGACGAATTGTATCCGTTGCAGGACGGAACATCACAACGGACAGCAAGAAGTTCGAGTGATCGCACAAGAGTCCAACAGTTAGCAGACGACTGAACGGTAGTACCGGAAAAGGTTATACTTTGCTTAGGAATCATGTGCCAGATTATGTGCCCAACGACGTCAGGTGTGTGGGATCCTAGGACGGAAGCAAACGCGCTCTGATACATAGGGAGTGCTTTTCGCTTGGCTAGTTTGGTTACACCAATCTGTAGTTAACACTAAAGTGGCCTCCACTCAACGCGCACGGTGAACACGGCACATCCCACTGAACTATCGGAATTCATACAGGTGCTTCAGATCAGTCAATTAACCTAACAACAACTCAGAACGGTTTCACGCATTTTTTCAAACACATCGACCTAAATGCCAACGTCTAGGTTCGCTCTCATGTCACAGTTAGTCGCATTCAGACAATTCGTCTAAATTGTCCCTTGTTTGTTGAGTGATTCTCTACTTGGTGACTTCCAAGTTTTGTTTTCAGATAAACACCAGAGGCTCACTGAGCTGGTCACCCGTCGTGGAAGTTATGGATACCAGGATAATGCATCAAACACCAGGGTTACATATTTGACCGATCAACACAGCCTCCCATTTTCCCACCCCACACCATCTAATTTCGTCGCCTTCGATATCCCAATACTTACAAGTCATCAGCAGGCTCTTACATATACAATAGATACCCTTTCTATCAATATCTGTTATCTTGCTGAAATGCAGCTTCAGGACTCTAGTGCATTGTTCCATTTTAAATTCCGTCAGTCCAGTCACACTGGGTTCAGAATCTGCACTTGTAGGGGACTTTAAGGCTCAGGCTAACAGTCAAACAAAGACTTGACCTTCCCTAAGTGTATATGAAAAGAAAGTACTGCTCTACACGATCCTGTAAACATTCACTTTTGCGCCGTCAGACCTGAATATACAGTTGAAGTATTGAGAGACACTCGTCATAAACGCTGTTTGTTCGTTAGAGAGGCATATATCTCTACAGACAGAAGCTTTATCATCGCGCACTAAATAAATTCTTGCACATTGCGCGGCGCAGGCACATTTAAATACAGTAGACTGGAACGCTCAGACAGGCATGGTAAGTGTTGACGAGCGTGAAGTAGATGGTCAGCAGTTTAACGGTCTTTGTCGAACAGATAACGGTGGATGTTTGTAGCAGTTTTGTGCTGATAACAGTCCGCTTCTGACAAGTACTCATTCTTGTTGCTCAAGACGTTAATATGTCATCTGGTGAACACTATCGTCAAGTCAGTCCTGCATGCAGATTGACCGTCAACAAATGATGGTGTGGCTGTTGTCAAGACTGTAAGTCAACCTGAGACATCCGTGTGGATTCCGATCAATACAAAATACGCGAATAAATCTTTCGTGGTTCAAGTTTAACAAAGCCAACCCAGCTTAATGTTAGACATAATGAAGGCCTCAGAGTTATTGGCTTATGACTACGCAGTACCGGCACATTTGAAGGAATGATGAAATTAAAAGCAGAAGAGCGATCACATAGTATTAGATGAGTTGAACATCACCCACGATTGATCGCAGCTGTTCCATTCTCATATTTTCCAGGTCAATTCATATAAAAAAACAAGATTCCTTAATACTCATCAGTACTCAAAACATCGCTCAACAAGTCAATGCTTTCCATTTGGAGAGAAGCCCTAGTGCAGAGGGCATCCGATGGTAGTTAACAGGACAGTCACTGTGTCTCCTCTCGAGGTGATCGGGCAATATGAGCATTTATCACAAGCGAATGTGGCTGAACGTTCACATTTTATGATCCAGTCATGTTTAATGTGAGGTCAATGACACAGAGGTTAACACGGCTGTTTCATGAAAGCGTGGCCGGAGTTTTCATCCAGGCCGTGGCAAGGATATACACCAATGACGGGCTTTAACAAGAGCGAAACTCGAATCTAGTGCTTCTTTTCGAAAGCAGCCAACTGGAAAGTCTATGGGAATGGGACAGCTGCGATCAATTGTAGATGATGGTTAATTCATACAAAACCTAAAATCCTCTACTATTCATCATTTGCTGCTACTCGATATATGCTACGTCTTTTCCTGTTGCGAATGTGTGTACTGTGGTCGAATCGATCGACATTAGTGTCCAGTAAAAAGAAAACTGCGAATAACCATCAGACGATACAACGAAGGTGTACAGAAAACAGATAGAGACAAAGCAGGTCACGTGATCGAAGCCAGCCCCAAAGTCAATTGGCACGTGTTGCATTGATAAAACGCCCGACCAACAACCAACACAGTACATGTAACACGGCAGAAAACGAAACCATGCAGAAAATAAATCATTGGCTAGAAGAGGATGTTGCAGGTAGGAAAGCACTAACAAAAACTACCAGTAATTCAGGAGAGACCAACGAGAAGCTCCCACAAGCTGGAGCATGCACTTAATTGAATAGTGCATCGCCCGATGAACAGATAACTAACGGTTCAAAGGTAGTGGTGCTCTTTGTAAACGACCAATAACGAGACAAAAATTAGATGACTGCCTTCTCCCTTGACAGGAAGAGAACCGCAGCAGGATTGTGGTTTTCCCACGATGGTGAATGTACCTTACACAAAGTTGGGCGTGTAACAGTCGGCTTCAAGTAGCACGCATGTGAACATGTAAGTAGTCAAAAGATTCCTAAATTCCGAAACAAGTTTCACAAGAGTCGGTAACTCAACAATGAAATGAACTCAACACTTAAAAGTACCACAGTCAAAAAAACAAAAGTTGTCCATACATGCAAAAAAGGGGAAGGTGATAGAGACACGCTGATCCAGGATGGAAATCAATCAACCTCGACCAGATACGTGATTAAAAGTGAAGAAGCGCAGCGGATTTGAGTGGACAAATTTTGAAAACGGAAAAACCAACACATGTTGAGCGCTATTATCCCAAAATGTGGCAAGTTCTGTGTGAGCCAAAAGGAATAAGACTTTTCAAAGCTAGCTGTTTGTCACACGAAACCGTTTCTCCAAACAGTCACTAAAATGTGTGTATCGGCCCCAAATTGTAAGGTCTGTGTGCGTAAAACAGACGTTAATTCGAGGTTGTATCTTGCCGGGGATCCACAACGAAGGAACTACAAGTTTCATCTCATCTAAATCATCAAATCATCAAATCTATTCATTAGTAATACAAGTTTATCAAACAAAGACGAAGCAGGCGAAGATTCATCTGTTTTTTACCCCGTTAACATTAGTATTTTAAGTTTATCAGTACAGCTTTTGACTCGACCCACACTGATGGTCTCTATCTCGATTTGAGAGGGCAATTCAACACTTCTGAGGTCTATATTTATAAAACAAGTAACACACGCCTACAGGTTACTGTATGTCTCGATAAGTAGATGCATCACGTAAAGATTGTGTATTACTCGTGCGTAAAAGTAAAGGCACTTAAGATGGGATCAAAACTAATGTAAGCCCTTTGGCTTTTTTTGATTATGTCCAAGCCTACCTACGGAAACAAGTTGTGAGTAAAAACGAAACACTCACATGAGCGCCATTCAGAGCGCAATAGGCTCCGTTCATTGACCAATGAGGGAAGCTCGTAAAATACTTACATGAGGATGGATCAAAAGCTGCTTACAGCATTCGAAAGCGACAAAACAATAGCTTAGCAGAAGGATGTGTTTAACAACCGTGCGATGAAAAAACTGTACGGGTGGTCACACTAAGATGTGAGAGGATATACAGGTAAAATCAACAAAGTATTTCAAATGAAATCAAAGAGTCCACGGGACTTGGACGATAGGGGAAGATGAACAAGACAGTGGAGCTCATCGAATGGATTGCCAACCAAACCCAAAGTGCTAGTTCATCATTCAACAGTTTGCAGAGATTACATACTTCGGGAACGTTCATCATCTAACAAGTCTTTACTGTCTGTTCGAGCCAGTATGAAAGAAGAATCATGCTGAACGGACCTATAAATGGGCGAATGTGACACTGTGATCTCGTGCGGATGGTTCCAATGGGGTTAAGTGTACCTGGTACGATAAAGAAGGCTGTGTAGTGTTACCAAAGACTAGGTTGGAACCCATAACGATTAGGAGTGGGTACTATCTCGCAAGTCTTGAAGAGATGCAACAGTAGGGGATACCGGTTTGGACACTGTGAGTATCCATCGTCTTTAGATCCATCGAAAGATCCGAGGGTTCAGACCATTCAACAAAACAACACATTAATACACATCTTTTAAAGAACCCTAACGTGGATCCAAGGTTTGAACCTCCTATACTACGTGGTGTTTGATGATGCATGAGAAACTGAGTGATAAACGGACCGTGTGCATTGTCAGGCTAAAAAGGAACAGTCATGACAAGCGGGGATCAAACCCACAATTGCAGTATTGGTACTCGACGTCGTGAATATGGATTAAAGACAAACAGATGCTTCTAATTCTTTAGCCGCTGTACAAGTCACATTTGAATCCAAATGGAGATGTGTAGGACGTCACGGAACAAACAGTAAATGAATAGAACATGTAATAATCACCAATCGTAGTAGTTAGAGAACGAACACGAAGGTGGTTAAGAGAAATCGATTAGGGTTTGACAATCTAGGCGACTGGAATAGCGTACGGTCGTTAAATCGGTGTTATTTTTGTAACGCGTGACATTTAGAATTGCACAACAGTGCCAAGTAAACTGCGTTAGCCCAGATCCGCCCACTTCTGCGCAGCGGTCACAAGTAACTTTCACGTACATTTCAGAAGGAACAGAATAATCCACAGAAAGGCGCTGTTAAGAACGTGAAGAACGTTTTATTATACCAGGATTAAGAGACGTCTGAAGACACGGATCCGTCTATTTTTTGTGCAGGGTTGTGCGTCAACATTCCAATAAAACGTATGCCATCATTTTGGGATACATACAAATAAATACAATAATCTAATTACATTTGAAAGGAACATGAGCAAATCCACACAGCATAATGAAGAGAACTCGTTTACCTTGTGGTAAAGTTTGGCCAGTGAATACAATCGGAGTGGTATTGCTCGACTGAGGAAGTTGAGTGGGACCCGACTCGTTCGAGACATCGACCACGTGAGTATTTGTTTGAGATCGGACCTGTGAGCTCATATCTGTGTTTCGATAGACATGAGTAACGGTGACTGCGGGCAGAGAAGATTGATGAGCCAAACAGGTAGGATCACTCGGCAACCGGGTACCATACGATGAGTCAGGTCGATCCAAAGAAAGTGGGGTCATGGTACCACACAGAAGGTGCTAGTGGAAATATACAACGGGGATTCAGAGACCACTTAGAACAGGATACCGCAAGGCAGAGGAGAAAAGAAGGCTACAGCATTGTAATACATTTTACTCACTTCCTACCGAACCAACTTCCAATCTCTTTAACAACACCAAAGTACTAACAGTATGAAATCGCGATCGTTATTTCGACATACGTGTGACAAGGCTCTACTAAGTGTCCTTCTCTCTTTGACTTGGACGATCAATAACACGAAGTTATTGATGGGTTTACCAATGACGAAGTGGAGCTTCTTCACGGAACAGAAGCGTGTAATCAAACTATGGGGCTAGTATCCGTCGATTCATTGGGAATGCACGGACAGGCGTTAAGTCGTTTGACAACTGAGGCACAACGCTGTGGTGTGCTTGGAGACGGCCAAGTGTGCAGTATTTGTTTAGGACGGAAAGCAGTCTATGTCTGCACTCGTCCTGAGTTGACCATTTTGTTTACTGTGGAACTTGAAACACAGATGACGGTTGTGTTAGAGAACACACGTTCAGTGTCGCCAAATCCAGATTGGAATTCGGCGGCCAGGGGAACCTCTGGAGACGGCATGGTGACCTCATCCTGTTAGAAGCCTAGTGAATAACCAGATGGTACGATGGTTACTGTCCTACGGTCATGAAACTGGGTCAATCTATCTCGGTGATGTTTCTAGGTTATCTGTTTACAACTGTTGCTATCTACGGTGCATTGCAAGGGACTCCGAAAGCACCACGGGAGCCTTGATGTGCGCTGGGAGCAGATGACCGGTCGGTTTAACCGGCTCTCTCTTACGTAAGATTACTGAGCGCTTAGTATATAACGTTGGAAAGAAATACAATAGGCAGGCAGCAACTTAGGGTCATGGTAAAAAGCAATTGACATCGCAATCAGCCACTGCCGACTCCGCTATCATTCAGTTCAATTGCAAAATATACTGCGCCGCTAACTGGAAACAGTTGAGGATATGGCCACAAGAGGTACTCAGTAGTGAAAAGGTTGTCAAGATTGTGGTTGAAGTAGTCGTTGGCTGTGACTACCAGTTCCTTCATTTAAAAAAAGTGAACATACGCGGAACACAGCAGAAATAGAAAACTCGCAAACAGTGGGAACTGATGAAAAGGTTTACCGCTAATATCAAGTTACCGTCACGCCTATCGTTTAACATTTTCTTTACGTCAACGGATTTATTACTATCCAGGAGCTGTGGGCTTCAGCAATGCAGTACAATGGTTGGGGCTGACGTTGGCCATAACAACGGTCCATGAAGTGACAGAATTATCAATAAATGTAAATATGCAGCATAGTGAGGAGAAGAAAGAAAAAACAAATGAAAACTACTGAATTTCAAGGAAAAGAAGAGTCAACAAGTTTATGAATGCAGGCTTCCCATTGACCGTCACATAACGCCACGTCAGAGAGTGTTTCCCACCAGCGGTTTGAATTGGCACGAATTCCTGAGCCGAGTAGGTGATGTCTACCAACATCGCTCAGCGAGGCGGTCGAGGCTTTCTTATCCCGTGATCACGTCAACGATTGATCGTCTTACGGTTTCTTCCAGCAGTCAGCATCCACACACAAAACTACACAGTACGCTCAGTTGACATACGGACTACGTGAGCCAACCAACGAAGTCTGCGCATTTTCACTATCTCGACTGTCGATCGCGAACGTGCAGATTTCTTAAGAATTCGCCGACGGAATGTCGGAATGTGCACACTGTCAGCTCATTTGATACAGCCGACGGATACAGCTGGTAAAGGGAACAGTGATCAAATGCCGAGAGTTCATGTGCATCTCCCGCACGAACGGGCTAGGTCTCAGATCCACAAATCAAAACCGAATGCTCACTCGCGTTGTAAACTCTGCTTTCAATCGGCAAATAGACATGTTTGCGACCACACAGGTGAAGTAGGTTGGCGAATGCACCAGCGGCCTGCCATGAATAACAAGGACAGCGCAAATGTCAATCCAATCTTGTAACAACACAACTCTTTGAAGGTGCAAAGTGCATACCATACAAACCAGCCATAGTATTTACACGATTCAGCATAGTCTGCATGTTCTCTGTAGAACAATTAGGTAAAGCAATGTCGTCCACATATTCAATATCAGGCAGCCCACTATGTGGTATAAGCTCAACTTCGAGGTCGTCAGAAAATCTGAGTGCTCCTCCCAGGTTATTATCCATCACAAAGTTGAAAACGAAAGTGTAACTTGGAAACCCTAATCGGATGATACTGGATTTGAAGGGCGTTCGATATGGCTGTCCATAAATGCACACTCCGCACTCGGAGTGGGCACATAAAGACTTCAACAAACTGACATATTTCACTGGGACTGCTCTGTAATGGACGTAGCTCTAGGGAGCGTGTCGAATAGTCGAATGGAAAGTACTTTTCAGGTGCAAAAATCTCACAACCATTGGTTGACAAAAGGAGTGCCGATACTCCAGTGTCTCGTGCAAGTTAAAGGTATGATCGATACACCCGTGACCATACCGAACGCCTGCTAGTTCATCTCTCATAAGGTTCTTTTCGTGTATTCGGAAGCGCCGCAGCATGAGACCCGTGAGTATCTTGGATGTAACAGTGACAAGACTAATAACTCTGTGGTTGTCGCGTGATATGCTGGCAATTTTTTTGACAGCGGGAATGACTATTGATACATACCAATCATGAGGCACCCGTCAGTTTTCCATACGGAACGGGAGAGTGTCTTCAGTTCAGACAGTAGTCGTCCACCAGCAAAACCTAACTGATTACCGAGGTCGCAATCAAGTGACAGTGGTGTTTGACTCGTAAGACCAGAAGACCTCGTTTATTATCCAGGTCAGTCCTGACAAAATCAAAGCAGGATAGTGAACTTACACAACGTCACCAGCGTGTGCCAAACTCGCTGAAAAACATCAACGTCTTCCGGGAAAATTGATGTATTCGAAAACCAAGCACAAGAAACGAAAAACTTCACCAACATACCGCATTGGAAATTGATCTTGGACCAAATTCGTTACCGTCCTGTACGGGAGAACGCTCCTCCGAAGCTGGTCGACGTCGCACAGAAAGGCGTGGGGCTTGACGTTTTTGTTGTACAATGTCTATGGGTTCGCCATGGTACTTCGATAGATGTCGTAACAGACTTGGTTCAGCCTGGTAGCGACATCCACAGCGAGGATGCGGACACTGAGATGACGTGAGAATGAGGAGTTGCGCAGAATCAACGCAGAACAGCATGTATTTGTTTCTACACATGTTGATCAACCAAACATATTCCAGCAACTGAATCGAAACTTAATATCTGATTAACAATAGTAATGCAGCCAAATAATAAAACGAACCTAAAATAAATCATTTCAAAAGTAAGTTGAGTGCACAGCAAGGAAGATCATAATAAGTTAGTCAGAACCACGTACGAAGAAGTATTGACTGAATAAGGCCAAAAACATTGGTGGAGATGGTATGGAAATTTAATCGCTTAAGGGGTTGTCGCAGTTCTGATGACATCAGTAATCAGAACAAATTTTAGCAGCATTTTTTTAACGATTATTTGACAAGTAGTGGTCTACAAAATTGTGAAAATGTTGAATACTCAGTCCCCGAGGTGAATAACGCAAGATTCACGTTTGACTACCTAAAGACCAGGAGGAGTGCACCATCACATCTATCTTCGGAAGTGAAATCCAACAAAATGTAGCCCACCTTCCACTGACCTCTTGGGTGAAAGAAGACTTAATGACTCAAAAAGCTCAAGTTAGTGGATTTTTATTTCAATACTAGGACGCAGTATGGCCTTTGTGAGGATAAGCACGAATTACAGAAGTGCTGACTGCTCGCGACTTTCGAGCCAGGGATGCCAACGTAGGGTTTCACACTAAATTAATCTATCTTGATTTTTCAAAAGACTATGATGCAGCCGATTACTTTATTTTCCGCCGCAACTTCACAGTTACGACTCCCATGAACGCTTACTTGCATCAATAAAGAATTACCGGAGGTATGTTAGATACATAGGTAAATAGGCAAACATTATACAGATTCCCCAACAACCACGATAATCCGCAAAGGTTTCACACGAGGTCCTCTGTTGTTTACTTTACTTATTCTCGGGTTGGCAAGCATTATCAAATCCCTGACGTCCCTCGGTGATGACAACAGGGAAATTTAGGATCCGAAAGCTTTGGACGGCGGCTTGAACACTCATAAACAATGGTCCACAAATAGCCTACCGTGCACCGTCAACAAGTGTGATAACATACAGATTAGTCATCAGAAACGTGCTCACTATCTTCGAGACGAACAGGTCTAGCAGGTGAAAGAGAACAAAAAAACTCTAGTTAGAGAGAATTCATACCTGATTATAAAGTGTGTAATCATAGTTGAAGAAAAACGTAAACAATCCTCTCGGAAAGAACTTGTGGAATCCACTAACCCAAAGCATTTCCTCTCAACTAACATGCAGACTTGTAGTCGTATAAAAATGATCTGACACTCATAGCATTTTAATATTTCCCTATAAAGAAGGCACGAAATAACCAAGTGAAATCCCAATCGTGCCGCAATATA